>PVIJ01004507.1:0-116861 GCA_004024925.1 Scalopus aquaticus | reverse complement strand
ATTGTCTCTCTCCCACCCGGCCTCCCTATAGTCCTGTTATAAGTGAAACCATTCGATATTTTTCTCTTTCTTTCTGGCTTATTTCACTGAGTATGATCCACTCTAATTCCATCCATGTCGCTGCAAATTGCATGTGTCTAACAGATTTTTAATAGAATTGGTGTGAACAGGGAGCTAAAGGAAAAGATTTTCCAATAAAACTCCAAAAATTATCCATCTCCTCATGGGTAAATGCCTAGCCAGACAGGCTTGACCCAAAGTGGGGCCCGAAAAAATCTGAAATACCTCTGGCTAAGGACCACAAAAAGAGATTAGGCAGGTCTCAGGGAGCTTTTTGAGAGACTCAAAATTCAAAATAGACCACAGCAAGATAACAGCTGCCATTGGCTCTTCCAAGGACCAGGAGCAGCCTCCCCACTTGTCTCTCACCCACATATCTCTTCCAAGTATCTCTTCTCAGTCTCCACATGTCTCTCCTGCACATGTATCTCCTTCCAGCAGTGTGAGGGTGCAAGTTGAAGCTGGAAAAGCAGAGAGCATCAGAGCGCATGTCTCTAGTTATAAGCCAAGCATGGCTGCTTAACTTTGCCCCCAGTTCCTATCAGCCCCTCCTCCCTCCAGGAAGTGAAATTCAGGGCATGCCGGGGTTGTATTTCTCCACCTTCAGACCCCATCTGTGGAAGATGGGGGTGGTGTCTGTAAAATTATCAGGGGTTGGGATTTCTTCAGGACTCCATTCACTGGCTCAGTTTACTCCTTACTGTTCCTCTAACATTATCTTCCAAGAGTTATAGTCTGGAGAGTAACTAGAACAGTTCAGGGTAAGATGTTCAGGTATGAAAGAAAATCTGTTATGGGAACTAAAAAGAAAAAGGAATCCTGAATTGCAGAGGGAGAGGAATGTTAGGTAAGTCTGTGGAGAGGAGGGAATATACATTCATTCCAATAATGACTTGTTGAGCACCTATTGTGTGCCATCTGCTGTGCCAGGTGCTGAGGGTGCCTGGTGGTTACAAACAGATACGACCCTGACGTCAAGGGACTGACAGTCTATGGCCCTAGGTGTACAGACTTCTCAGAATCACCTGTGGCCAGGAGAACAAATAGCCAAGGAACTGGACTTGACTTCAGGGTGGATGGGCAGCTTGTCACAAGATGAAATACTTGATCTGATTGTTGGGATGAACTGAAATTAACCAAGATTAATGAGATTAACAGACATTAATGGGATTAACTGAGGCAAGTGGAGTGTGGAGATGGGGCAGCATCCCGGACCAAAGGGAACCGAACCGGTGAAGTTTCTGTGGTCAGAAAGAGCAAGACAGCAAAAAGGAATGAAATAAATCATTTGACTGTTGAGTGGAGAAGTTAGACTCCATGATCCTTAAATCCATGCCCCCTGGCCCCGCTGACCCCACAGATGGTTTTTAAATCACCCTGAGTATTTTCCTGACCTATAAAACAGGATGCCAGTAAAACCTTTGCAGACTTGTTGAGGGGATTAAATAAGGTGATGTGTTAAAGGGTGTGCTGGAGAGAAGGAAGTCAATACAAAGCCACAATTAACAGGTTCTCCATCCCCCCCAGGTCCAATCCACAGTGTCCCTGATGGCTAGTGATTTAGTGTGTCATTTGGTTCCCAGGATTTTCACTTCCCTTTTGTGTGCTCCTCTCCCATTTATCAGCTCTGACCCCTACTCTCTCAGTGGTGCCCCACTGGTTTCTCCAGGCAGCCAAGAGGTGGTGTGGGCAGCATGGAGAAAGACAGATGTGCCCTGGGCTGGGCTGCTTGGTAAGGGGCTTCAGGTCAAAGTAGGAGCCCTATCTGGTTTGGTGGGGCTGCGGGTTGACATACGTGCCCCAGGTGAGGTCCAGGTCAATCTGGCTAATGGCAGCATAAGCCAGGATCAGATGGGTCTGCAGGGTGAATTCGGACGCCCAGGCAGGTGCTGACGGGACCTACTGGTTGACCTGGCAACCCTGGGCTGTGGGGTCCAAAGCCCATGTCTGTGGGGACTGCTGGTTGAATAGGAGCCTGGGCTAAGGAGACCCCGGCCAGTGCTGGTGGAGCTTGCTGGTTGACTGCAGATCCCTTGGCTGCCAAACCCAAGGCCTGTGCTGCTGGGGCCTGTTGGTCAACCTATATTGCTGAACTACAGGCCACTGCTTTTAGGGCCTGCTGGTCAACCTGGGATGCCTGTACTGTGCAGCCCAAGGCCCATGTGGGTGGGGCCTGCTGGTTGACCTGGATTCCTGGGCTACAGAACCCCAGCCTGGTGCTGGTGGGGCCTACTGGTCAACCTGGGTGTCCTGGGCTGCAGAGCTCCAGGGTGGTGCTGGTGGGGTCTGCTGGTCGACCTGGAAGCTCTGGGCTGCAGAAACCCAGGCTGGTGCTAGTGGGGCCTGCTAGTCGACCTGAGATACCTCGGCTGTGGAGCCCCAGGACAGAGTTGCTGAACCTGTTGGTTAATTGGGAGTCCTGGGCTGCAGTGCTCCACCCTGGTGCTGGTGGGATCTGCTGGTCAACCTGGGAGCCCTGGGCTGCAAAATCCCAGGCTGGTACCTGTGGGGTGTGCTGGTCAACCTGGTTGCCCTGGGTTAAGAAGTTCTAGGCCAGTGCTGGTGGGATCTGCTGGTCAACCTGGGCTACAGAACCCCAGCCTGGTGCTGGTGGGGCCTACTGGTCAACCTGGGTGTCCTGGGCTGCAGAGCTCCAGGGTGGTGCTGGTGGGGTCTGCTAGTCAACCTGGAAGCCCTGGGCAGCAGAGCCTCAGGCCAGTGCTTGTGGGGCCTGCTGGTTGACCTGGGTGTCCTGGGCTTAGAAGCTCCAGGCCAGTGCTGTTGGGGCCTGATGATTGACCTGAAATACCTCAGCTGTGGAGCCCAAGGCTTTTACTGGTGGGACCTGCTGGTTGACCTGGGAGACTGGCCTATGAGCCACAGCCCCATGCTTTTGGGCCTGCCTGTTGACCTGGGAGACTTTGGCTGTGGAGCCCCATCCTGGTCCTGGTGGGTTCTGCTGGTTGACATTGGATCCCTGGGCATCTGTGTTCCAGCCCGGTGCTGGTGGGGCCTGCTGGTCTTTGTGTGGGTGCTCCTTCTTTGTGGACCAGGGATCTCCATGCTATTTGTTTTGCAGCATCAGGTCCAATGCTGAAGCTCAGGCTGGTTTGTGGCAGCCAAGTGTGGGACACAGGGTCTCTAGTTCTGATCTGGTCACTGCTGTCTTTGGGAATTGGGTTTCCCCAGGGGCTTTGCTTTAGGTCCATGTAACCTCCGGCTTTAGTGTGTCAACTGGTCGACCTCGGAGCCTGTGGCTCAGTGCATATAGTTTCTTAGCCTGGGGAATCGCTTGCTGGTTGGAGTGGGGATGGCCGTGGAACTTGGAGTCCCAGTGGGATTCAGGTGGGGCCCGAGGGATTATCTATGTGCACCAGGTGGGATCTGGGACATCCTGGCTGACAGGCGTAGGCAGAGTAAGCCTGGGTCAGATGGGCTACACATTCAACTCTGATTCCTTCTGGGTGTGGTGGGCTTGCTGGTCAACCTGAGATCCTTATGCTTGTTGCAGGTGTCGCTGGCTGTTGGGCCTAGGATCCCCAGGCTTCTTTGTATGCTACTTCAGGTCCAAGCAGATCCCCAGACTGGCTTGGTGGGGCCAATTGTGGACCTGGGAGCCAGAAGCAACTTCAGGTCGCTTCTGGCTGTGGGTCCCCTGATCCTCTGTGTGCTTTGAATGTGGCTTTACTTCCAAGACGAGGCTTCAGGCTTGTTTGTTGAATCCCACCGATCAACCTCAGAGTCCAAGGTTCATTTGGGTAGTTCTGGCTCTTGGTCCTTGGAAGCCATAGCCTGGTTTGAGTAGGGCTATTGGTTGACCTCTGAGGCTCAGGATGGCCTGAGTGAGGCCTACGGGTTTACCTAAATGCCCAGGTGGATTTCGGGTCATTCTGAGTAATGGGCCACAGCATCATAAGCCTGGTTAGGAGTTGTGTGTAGATTGAAGTCAGGTCCCCAGGCTGGTGCTGCTGGTCGACCTGGGAGTTCTAAGCTTGGTGCGGTTGCCACTGCTCTTGATCCTTGGGAGACCCAGGCTGCTTCAGAATGGGATTCTTGACCAATTTGGTGCCTGAGCCTGCTTTGGCAGGGCCAACAGGTCGACCTCAGATCCTGAGTCCTGGTCCTGTTGCTGCCTTTTTAGGGGTCCCGTGAGCCCCAGGGTGCTTCTATTGTGCATTTAGGTCCAAGCTGAGTTCCCATGCTGGTTTGTTTGGGTCAACTAGACCACCAAGGAAGGTCAACCAATTGGTTCCACCAAACCAGCCTTGAGCCTTGAGCTGGATTTAAAGTTGCATTTTAAGCAACCTGGGCATCCTGGGACCCCACAGCTGTGTTTCTTCATTACCAACTCATATGCTGGCATCTTAACTCTGTACCTCTGAATCTGACTCATTTGGAGATAGTTACTTAGACAATTGAAATTACAAGGTACTCCAATATCATATATTTCAGGTGTGCATCATTGTAAGTCAATTTCTAGACACAATGTAGTCTCACCATTGAGTATGATTCTATCCTTTGCATCCAATTATACTTTTTTTTAAAAAAAAGATTTATTTATTTATGCACACAAGAACTGGGATGTAGATCAGAGGTGTGGGGGTGGTGAGAGGATTCACCAGAAACAGAGTAGGGAGCAGAACAGGCAGATATACTGAAATACACTGCTGAGGGTAGCAGTGGGTGAGGCAGGAGAGGTCTGCTGCGCCATGTGGGTCAGCTCCCTGGCCAGGGATTGAACTCGTGCTGTAGTGGCTGCTGATAGCTTCATAAGCTGAGACTTAACCCCTTGTGCCACTGGGGAGGCCCCGATTGTACTCTTTTACCTGGTTGATTGAAGTGCTGTCCCTCTTCCCTTCTGGCAACCACTCCTTTGGATTATAGCCTCAACACTTATTTTAGTCAAAATGACTAAAATTTTAGTCATTTTGACACTCCATACCGGAGTGAAATCATACAGTGATTGTTTTCCTCTGTCTGGCTTATTTCACTAGGTCCATTTGTGTTGTAACAAATGACAGTATTTCATCTTTTTAATAGCTGAGTAATATTCCATAGTGTATGTACGGCATCTTCTTTATCCACTCATATGTTGGCAGGCGTTTATATTATTTCCAACTCTTGGCAATTGAACATAGTGCTGCCATAAAAGTGGGCATGCATGTATCTTTTTGCATCAGTGCTTTTGTATTTTTTTGGTAAATACACATAGGTGGGATAACTGGATTTTATGGAATTTCTATTTTTAGTTTTTTGAGGAATCGCCATACTGTTTTCCATTGTGGTCGCGATTTACCTTCTCACCAACAGTGTACACAGGTGGAGATAGGTTGTTTAAAAAGATAATTAAATTAAAACCAGACCACAAGGGTGGGCCCACATCCAACATGACTGGTGTTCTAATAAGAAGAGGAAATTTGGGTGCAGTCACATACTGGGGGAGAACACGTGAAGACAAAGGGAGAAGAGGGCCATCCCTGAGCCAAGGAGAAAGGCTAGGAACACACCCTTCCCAGAAACTGCCCTCCTGACACCTTGACCTTGGATTTTTTTTAAAGGTTTATTTATTTATGCATGCAAGAACTGGGGTATAGGCCAAGTTACCCCGTGAAACACACAAAGTTATCCCTTCCCTCATGGGCCAATGCCAGCCAAACAGGGTTGGCTGCTGAGGCCTAACGCCTGCCACAAGTCTAAGGCACCTTCTGGTGGGGACCCATAAGCTCCACTGAGGGCTTAAATGTGACTACGGAATGCGGAACTTAATTTTTAATCTAATTTAATTTCAATCAATTCAAGATTAAGTAGCTCTGTGCACAGACTGGCTGCTGTAACGAGCAGGCACCAGGCTCCCCTGCTTCCTGTTTTCTGCGCTAAGGCGGCACTTCAGACAGCATGCAGGTGAGGAAACAGGATTCTCCATCCTCATCGTTACTAAGCCAGGCTGCCAGGACACCATCCCTGCTCCCAGCTGTATGCCCAGGCTTCAGAATGGTTCCGGCTTCTCCTAGTTGCGCCCACACACAACAGGCTTCTTGCTCCTGAGAGGTGGCCAGGGTCAGCGGATTTTCCTGTGGCTGGGACCAGACTTGGGTTCCCAGAGGGGAGATGGCAGCAGAGGTTGAATGCTGCTTGCTGCTCCTGGTCCCCCTACCGTGGTCCAGGTCGACCAGCTCCGAGCCATGATTCCCCAGGAAGAGAGAGAAACTAGACGGACCCCAGGACAGGCCGCATTTCCTCTCTGAGCTAGAAGCTGAGCTGGCTGGTGCTCAAGGCTTAATTAGCTGAAATAACTGTGAATTACAATCTTTAACATGATAATGGTTAAAGCGCAGGCCTCACTGCTCTGGTTATTCAGCCTCCTGGCAGGAACATTCCGGTCCTGGCTCAGCCATGCCAGGTCTGCTGGCCAAGGGGGATGGCTCTGGCTGGCGCCATGGACACTTTCCACCTGCCCTTCTTGCATGAGGCTCAATGTTTCTGGGGCTGTGCTCTGCATCTGGGAGACAGGGGCCAGGCCCCTCAAGCAGCAGGGTTGAGAGGAGTCAGAGAGAGACCTCACAGTCCTAAACTGTCCCCAAAGCATGATGCTTAGATGGGCATGTGAGACCACAGATAAGGGGACACACGCTCACTCCTGAGTGACCTAGAGTGTGGCACTTCATGTCGCTCAGCCTGATTGCTTTTCTGGAAATTGGAAAACACTCACTTTTCAAGGTCATCCTGGAGGACATGTAACTGTGATGCTTGGCCCAAGTGACTGGCACGCAGCACCTGTATTCTTGATTTTCTCTTTTTGTTCGTGGGCAGAATAAGGGGTACCTGGGACCTCCAAACCTATACACTCTAAAATAGATTTTGCCATCTGCTGCATAAAGGCAAACATACTCTTAGTGCATCAGACCTTCAGTGGAAAAGAACTTTAATGCAATTTGTATGCAAGAGAGGGAAGAGAAAGGGTATCATTAAAATAGTTACCCCGTGAAACACACAAAGTTATCCCTTCCCTCATGGGCCAATGCCAGCCAAACAGGGTTGGCTGCTGAGGCCTAACGCCTGCCACAAGTCTAAGGCACCTTCTGGTGGGGACCCATAAGAAAGAGGCAGAAGATGCCAGGAAAAGAGCAAAATCAAAATACAAGTCAAGATAAAGGCTGCCATTGTCAGAGACCCACGGGTCTCTCCCCCAGGTCTCTGTCTCTTTTAAGTATCTCCTTTCATGTCCCCTAAATACAAGTCCTGTTTCAAGTCCTCCTTATTTCTTCCTAAGTCCTTCTTCCAATATTTTCTAGCTTCTCCTTGCTGCCCAGATCCACCCTTCCCTGGATGGGTGGGGGGTGGGCAGGGAACCTGGAACCTCCCCTTTCTATGGAGATCACACTGTTCTATTTTTTTTCTCCCGGTTCTTTGGAATTGGTTCTAGTGTGAAACAAGAGTATTCGGAAGGTTGAAAGCAGCTGGGGGTCCAGAAACAACTCCCTCCCATCACAGCTACCACTGCTTTCTCTAAGTGATCTGGGGTTCAGGGGGTGCTTGGGCCTCTGAGGTTTAGGACAAGAGCAGAGACAGCGAGTGTGACTCTGTGGAAATAGGCCATGAATATTCTTGCCCAGACACCCAAACAAGGGCAAGGCCTCCAAAGCCAACAGGTTGCTTTTCATAGTACAGCTGGGAGGTAGAACTATAGGACATTTCTCTTTTATTAGGTCAAAAGATGGTTGTATGTGAACAAGACTTGCAAGATAAAGAAGGCCACTTCACTTGATTTTGGTTTATTTACTTTGTACTGAGCAATGTGTTGCTTCTAGGTGCCTATTGAAGCTCTTCAGAAAAAAAGTATAAATATTTTAATAATGGGATTTATATTTTAATAATGGGCCCATCAAAACACAAGAGGAAGGAGGTTGTCAGCCAGGATATAAGTAATTGCCAAGTAATTTGTAAGAAAATGATGGGTGTAGGAGTTGAAAGGAGGGAGAGGGTGCTTCAGAGTAAGTGGGGTGATAGCAGCTTAGCAGAAGGAGGTGGGGTTGAAGTTGTGTCTGGAAGGATGGTTTGAGGGCTACTGAGAGAGGAAGCCAAGTAACACAATCCCCATGACAGCAGTTTCCAGCATGTACAGGGTAAAAGTATGAATGAGCCAATGAACAAACGGAAAGTGTGTGGAGATGAGTATGCCGATCATTGGTTTGGGGGGAAGTGGGAGGTGAGACTAAAGATTGACCATGGAGGTGAAGGAGTTTGGCTATTACTTGGAGTTGCCTACTTTGAATCATCAAGTATATGTTTATAGCCAGGTTCTAGAGGTTGGAGAAAAACCTTCTAGGGGCTCATCCTTTGATGATTTTAAGTTGATATGGTCTAGGAAAACAGACGCCATTCTGTATTAATGTAAGTGAGATAAGTCAGGATCAGTTAGATTTTGTTGCAGTGACAAATAGTCCTAGGATTCCAGGGGCTTAATGCAACAAAGATTGATCTCTTGCTTACTCTACAGTTCCATCCCATGGTATTTTCACTCCAGAATTAGAATGATAGCAAACATTTGATAGGAAAAGTAAAACATGATAAACACATTCCTGGTCTTGCAGCTTCTTCGTAGAAACATTGTATTTCCTTGACTAAAGCAAATCATATAACCAGGCCAGATATCAATGGGATGGGGAAGCCTAATGCCCCCTTCCCAGGGGGTGGTAATAAATGTTTTTGAACAATGCAACTACCACAGTGCTTCAGGGAAATCTAAAGTAGTAAGTAGACTAGTGAGATAGATGAATAGTGGTAGGGAGATAGGTCATTCAGATATTCATTCTTGGAGTAACTAAAGTCTGAACTTGGTAATTTTTTCCCTGGGTATTTAGGAGCCACTTTTGCTCATTCTTGGTCAGGCTCTGGACAGGGCAGAGCAGGGGCAGATCATCATTGTGGGCCCCAGTGCAAAATGAAGATGTGGTGCTCCTTGTTCAGAATCATTAAGAATTTCAAGCCAGTGTTAAAAGTTAGAAAAAGAAGTCCACATTGGAGACTTTCGTGCTGGACCCTCACCCACACTTAATACTCGACCTCATTGCAGTTTCAGCCTCTCCCCAATCATCTGGAGTCTCCTACTCAGCACAGTGATGTCATTTACAGGATAAGAACCCTGCCGCTCTCTGAGGGAAGATGCTTTTACCTGAAATCATCTTTCCCTTTTCTAATTACCTGTCCATCTTCTTTCTGTCTAGAAATGCGTTCCATTTAGTGTAACCCCTTGCAGTATTTAGATGGGATGCTGCCCAGTTCATGAATCATTCAATAAAGTCAATTAGTTCTACATTAGTGAGTTTTGATTTTAACCCCACTGATAGCAACTCGGTAAATCAGGTGTGGAGTTGGGTACACACAGGGTGCTGGGTCACTGGCCCTGTTTATTATAACCCCTGGTTCCAAAAAAGCCAGGCTGGCAAGAGATTCCCTCTCCCCTGCCCTTATACTCTGACTTCCTCCTCTCTTTTGTGCTCCTTTCTCCTCTTTGTCTTCTGGGTCTGAGGACGTTCTCCATTTCTCCTTGGCCTGACAACCATTTCCCTCCACCCCTTATACACGAGAAGTCCTTCATGAAGTGCATGGAGAACCAAAGGGAGAAGTAGGGGAAGGGGAGGGGGGTCTTGTGCAGTAAGAAATATGGGCTGCAACATTCCCAGGGATCTTTGCCTCATTCTCAACAACTCTTGCCTGTCCTCTCCATTCTCCCAAGACTGTACCCATCTCAACCCACAGGGGAAATCCTGTTCTTCTAGGACTAGCCTTTCTGTCTCTGCTTTTGACCCCTCTTTCACTTTTGCCTTCATCTATTTTACTGCTTATTACTCCGTCTTTAGATCCTTTCTTTTGACTTATTTTTTAGATAACAGCCTTATTGACATATAATTCATGTAGCATACAATTTACTTGTTTAAGTGGATGGGCGAAGGGTTATGCAACCATCACTGCAATGCATTTTAGAACTCTTTCACTGCCCTGCAAAAACTTCCTAACCATTAGTAATTATTCCCCTTTCCATCCACTCCCTGCCCCAGGCAATCACTAACATGGATTTTTGTCTCTATAGATTTGCTAATTCTGGACATTTAAAATGGCATCTCATTGTGGTTTTGGAGTTCCCAGGATGGTAATAGTCTTTTCACATGCTCATTGACTATTTATAGATCCTCTTTGGAAATTGTCCATGAAGATCCTTTGCTATTTTTTAGTGACTTATTTATCTTTTTTTAAAAATTGAGTTATGACATGTGCTATAGGTTCTAGATGTGACTGCAAACATTTTCTCTTGTCCAGTAGGTTGTAATTTTCACTTTCTTGATGGTATTTTTGTAGCACAGAAGTTTTCAATTTTTATGTAGTCCAATTTATTTATTTTTTTGTTGTTGTTGCTATTTGTGTCTTAGGGTTATATTGAAAAACTGTTGCCTAATTCAAGGTCATGAAGATATATACTATGTTAGATTTATGCTTTGAAAAATGTCATTGTTTTAGCTTTTATATTTAGGTTTTGATCCATTGTGAGTTCATTTTCTATATGGTATGAGACAGGGATTCAACATCATTCTTTTGAATGTTGATATCCGGTTGTCCTGGCACCATCTCTTGAAAAGATTTTTCTTTCCCCATTGAGCTGTCTGGGCACTCTTGCCAAAAATCAGTTGCCCATAAATATGAGGGTTTATTTTTAGTTTCTATTCTAATCCATTGGTTTGTGCATCTGTCCTGTCTCTTTTCATGCTAGCTCCACATAATTTATGTTACTATAGGTTTGAAATCAAGAAATATGAGTCCTTCAACTTTCTTCTTTTTAGTTTTTTTTTAAAGATTTATTTATTTATACATACAAGCTGGGGTACAGGCCAGAGGTGTGGGGCGGTCTCTTCACCAGAGACAGAGTGGGGAGCAGAACAGGCAGATCAGAAATACACTGCTGAGGGGAGCAGCGGACGAGGCAGGAGAGGTCTGCCGCGCCATGTGGGATTCTCCCTGGCTGGGCGTCGTGAACTCGCATCGCCCTCAACCGCTGCACCACCAGGGAGGCCCTCTTCTTTTTAGTTTTGTCAACTCTGGATCTCTTGAATTTTCATGAGAACTTTAGGGTTGTCTTGTCAATGATAGAAAAATAAGCCAACTGGAGTTTTGATGAGGATTGTATTCAACCTGTAGGTCAATTTGGGGAATAGGATCATCTTAATATTAAGTTTTCCAATCTGTGTATTGAGGTATTTTTCAATTTTTTCCAACAACATTTTATAATTTTCAGAGTATAAATTTTGTATGTCTGAGATAAATTTGTTCCCAAGTGTTTATTCTTTTTGATGTTATTATAAATGGAAATTTTCTTAATTTTAGACCAAATTGCTCTTTGTTGGTATGTAGACATACAATTGATTTTTGTATACTGATTTTAAATCTGGTGGCTTTGCGAATATCTTTTATTAGGTCTAATAGTCTTTTTAAAAATTGAATTTCTTAAGATTTTTCTTAGAAGATCATGCCATCTGCAAACAGAGATAGCTGTTGTCTACCTTTCCAATAGGGATGCTTTTAATTTCATTTAAATAATTGTCCTTTTAGAACCTGCAGTACAATGGTTGAATAGAAGTGATATTTTGGCCACATTTGCCAGGAGCTAAGTCCCTTCAAACTGGAGTTTGGGGAAATGAGCTTCCTAGGGGTCTGCCTTTCCAGTGAAATACTCTATCCCTTGACTGGGCACTTAGGGAAAAGGAAGCCTGCCTGTAACCACACCTGCTCAGGTGGGCATTCCTCTCGTCTCCTGGCGATGAGGGGCAGGCAGGGAGCAAGTTGTGGCTCAAGTTTCATAGGCTCTTGCTGTTTTCACTGAAATTTAGTTTATGAATAAATGTTTATTGCTGTCCTCCCTTAGGCCAATTTCCAGAGACTTTAAATGGCTGGGCTTAATACTTTTCAGGTGTGGTTGTTTCTTCGGGTGGAGGTCTGCGGAGCTCCTCATCCTGTCCCCCCGAAAGTCCCCACTGGCTTTTAAACAAACTCAAGTCTTTGTCATTAAAAAAAAGTCTATCCTGCTCTGACTACTACTTTATTTCTTTTTGCTTCCGTTGTCAAAGTTTGAGCAAATGTTCTCTCTTTTGCTTTCCGACTTTCCCCTCAGTCACTCTGAACAGCTTTTCCAGACCCCCCAGATCTGATAGCTCAGCACTTGTCTGAGCCACCAGTGCCTTCTCCATGTCAATGTCTAGCCAAGATGTTGCTCCATCTTCTTTGACCTGTCAAAGCAAGTAAGTTGACACCTGTCTTTCCCTCCTCGCTGAACCCCCCACCCCCCTCCTGTTGGGCCCTGGGGCCTGCATCCTCCTGCTCCCCGCCCAGGCCAGGACGGCAGCGTGTCCTTTGCCTCCTCTGCAGCTGATCTTCTCTCCAGCCATTAAAGAACGGGGTCCTCAGGCTCTTCCCAGTTGCTGAGAAACAAATCACCCTCCAACTTAGCAGCTTATAACAAGTATTTATTAGTTTAGTTTCTCTGGGTTAGGAAACGGAGTGGGCTCAGCGAGGTGTCCCTGGATGAGAGTTTCATGGGGCCGCGAGCCTGGTGCTGACAGAGGCTGAGGCGTCACTGAAAGCTCGATCAGGACCGAGCATCTGCCTTCCCTCGCCTTCTTGTGGTTCTTGGCAGTTTCATTTCTTTTTTCTTTTTTAAAAAAAGATTTATTTATTTATGCATACAGAACTGGGGTGTAGGCCAGAGGTGTGGAGGGTGAGGGGATTCACCAGAAACAGAGTGGGGAGCAGAACAGGCAGATCTACTGAAATACACTGCTGAGGGGAGCAGCGGGGAGACAGGAGAGGTCTGCTGCGCCATGTGGGAAGCTCCCTGGCCAGGGATCGAACTTGTGCTGCAGTGGCTGTGGATAGCTTCATAGTGCTGAGACTTAACCCGTTGTGCCACCAGGGAGGCCCTTGGCAGGTTTATTTCTCAAAAGGATGTTGAACTAAGGCCTCAGTCCTCACTGGCTGTTGGCCATAGACCCCCTGAGTCTAAGCATAGGCAGCTCACGGCAGGGCCAACGATTCTCCTCAGAACAGGTGACGGGGAGATGGCACCCAAGATGGCAGCCAGTCTCTTGGTAACTCTTCTTGGAAGTGCCATTCCATCACTTCCGTAGATTCTACTGTTTTGTTTTTTGTTTTTTTTAAGAAGCGCGTCACCAAATCCTGCCCACATTCAAGGGAGAGACGCAAAAGCGCAGAGACAGGAGATAGGGAACCACTGGGGCCATCTTAGAGGTTGATTACTACAGCTTCCCTTCTCTCTCTAATCTCTTCCTAGACCTCAGCCATGTTTAGACTCCAATTACCAGACATATATGGGAGAGAGATGATTGATAGCCTCATATTTTGGTCCAGACCTCTGATTTTCAGGCTCACATCCAACTGATCAATTGCCATTTTTCTTGTCTGAAAAGTTCCTTAATTATAAAATGTCCAAAAGTGGACGTATGCATCCCCCCCAAACCTAGTCTTGGTCCACTAGTCCCTGTATGTTGGTTTTGGTAGAGGCTGTGATAGTGCTACGGGGCAACCCCCATAGGGGGGTTGCCTGACTGTGGGGCCTCACCTTAAAAGGGGCATAAAATAAGACTCAACTGCAGGCACACGCACACGCGCGCGCACACACACACACACACAAATTAACAAAGGGTTTATTTACAAAAGGAGGGGGAATGAAGAAGGAACAACTCAGGAAAAAAAGACAGCGATAAATTGGTGAGTGTGTCCTACCATTTCTGCTGAGCTGGAACCCCAATAGCATGCTGAAAGCTGGTGAAAAACCAAGGCCCCCCAAAGGCCCAAATATCTGGTTAAAGACCAAACCTGGCTGCTTAACTCTACCCTCAGTTCCCAGCATCCTCCCTGCCTTGATGATGATATTACGGGGTTTGTAGTCCTTGGTGTCTTGGATCTCTTTGGTCTGAGGTGGGGGTGGGGTTCATAAAACCTGTCTGTGGAGTTTGTTCAGCACGTCCTTCCCCCCAACAATTGGAAACAGAGACAGGACTAAAGATGGATGTTTCTTTCTTAAGTGAGGTATGTGGGTTGTGTGCTCTGCCGGTCCTATGGATGTCACCTGCATCGTCAAAGCTGGCCCTCTGGCTGCAGGCTCATGTCCCAGCCCAGGGGAAAGGGAGCGAAAGGAAGTGAAGCCATTTCCTTTCTGAAGGATGTGACCCACCGAAGGCCTGTATCACGTCTACTTGTAGCATGTGACCTAGGCATGAGGGTGTACTGAGGTAAGCTGGGCAGCCCAGCCTCTAGTCATGTAGCCAAGCCCCAGTACAACTTGGGGGTTATGTTACTGCTCGACAGAGCTCCCCCTCAGGGCTGAGACAAGGGACTCTTATTTTGTTAGCTAATAAAGTCCCAGGGAATAGGAGTAAGGGGAGGGAGCACGCTGGCCAGAGGCACAGATAGGCTGAGGGGACAGATTGTACCGTGCAAGTTGTCTCAATTTCCCCTGAGGACCAGCCTCTGGGAGAGAATGCTGGAAGAATTTCTATACTGGTTTCTGTCTGGCATCGGTTAAAAGTTTGTCCCTGGGGCATTAACTCCTTGCTTTTATGAGTTTGCATGCAGGAAGATGGTGCCAGTGACAACTTTGAGACTCCAGGTGGGAGGTGAGAGGTCCGGTGAAGGCCAGAGGTGGGGCCGCCTACCCCAGAGCCATCAGAACCTCACAGCTGGAGCAAAGGGCAGGGAATCTGAGAAGATCTGAAGTATCCCATCAGCGGACTCTGATGGAATCACCCAAGGGAGGAGAAAATAGATACTGGGGTTCACTTACTGCTTCTGTCACAACCTGTGTCCATGAATGACACCCCCTTCATTTAGTTCCAGTTGGCGAGTGCCCAAAAGGTACCCTGATGAGCCAAGCCCACCTGTCTCTGACATAGACTCACTTCTGTTCATTTTGATGACCACACTTTTTATCAAACGTTCTATCATCTCCCATGGGGGCTAGTACCTCCTCACTGGACTCCTGTCCAAGGTGACTTTTCTGGAACACCAATTGGATCTCATCACTATGCCCCCCAACAGCTTTCCATTGCAAGGGGGATGAAGACAGAGCTCCTTGAAGGGGTCCATACAGCCTGAGTAGATGGGTCCCTGCCTCCTCTCGTAGTGTCCCTGTTGTCCTCTGTTGCATCCTCACTCGCCTTCTTGCAGCCTTAGTTCCCCAGGCCCAGGCTTCCGCAGGACCTTTGCACATGCTCTGCCTAAGCTTGTGACAATCACTCATCATCCTTTTCACCTGTCTGTGCAGATTAACTCTGCCCCCTCACAGCTCTGAACTGAAGTTTACCTGCCTTATCAGAGCTGCGGGTGCCTGAAAAACAGGAAAATCTATTTCCAGAGAGAGAAAGGGGAGGAGAGCAAAAGGATGCACATATTTTAGAGACAGGACTGATTTAATCTCTAAGTGGCCTTCAGAGCCCTGGGGCTAAGACCGGAATGAAGAGTGTGTCTACAGTCACATGTCTTGCTTGCTAGGGCCTGTCTTTTTCCCTATGATAACATTTGTGGATACAGCGGGAGAGATTACAGAGTTCATTGTAATAAAGGGTTCAGGTAAGGAAGGGGCTTAAAGATGGAGCTGAAGTGACAGGGCAAGTGAGAAGTTCTCAGTCTGCAATGGGGGGGTGGGTGAAGGGGCAGGCGGCTGGGTGTGGGTGCACGAGCAGCCACTAGGTGGCGCTGGGTGCTCAGGAGTGAGGGTCTGGCCTCCGGGGACTGGATCAACTTTCCCCTCAACTGCCAATTTATTACAAAAAAGGGCTCCCAGTCTCTTTCTAGTCCATCATTTCCTTTAATAAAACAAAGTTACCTTCTCCCCCTTCATGTTAGCTACAGAATGACATGCTTGAAAGAAAGCCGTGAGTAATATTGAGGATGATTCAGAGTCTCTTTGATCTTACTCCTGCACCACCTGAAGACAGAATGACAAGACAAAACATTTCGTTTCCTCTATCGATGTCATAATATGATATTGGATAATTACAGCGCAGTGTAACCACATTTCAGGGGCGTACGTGTAGCTGGAATCACGGAGTTGGGGGCAGAGGCTCAGAGTGTGGGTCCAGAGCTGGGCACGAAGACCTGTTCAGCCTCAGAACCAGCAGCTGGTTTGTCTGAGGGAAAGGGCCTTTTGCGGAGGGTTCTTAGCACAACCCCTCAGCTGGAGGATTTTGGGTTGGCTGTTTCAGGAGGGAGCCCAGCTTACCCCAGCCCTGGGGGACTCTGTCTGTGGTGTCCCCATCCCTGACGCCTGCCCGAAGCCTGTGCCGGGAACTGAGGGCGGTCCAGGCTGAGTACCAGCGTATTCCACCAGGGGTCAGCATCGCCCAGCGCTCGGAAGCACAGCAGGCACCTGGGGGCCAGGATAAACTTGGGGGGCAGCTCTGTGCTCCCCTCTGGCGGTGATGACCGTGCCTGTGCCCATATCCATTTCCCTAACCACCCCCAGGACCCCTAGATGCTGCAGCACCTTCCACGTGCCTTCCGGGTACAGGTAGATTGCTGGGACCTGTGGAACCCCAGGGGTTCCCGATCTGATCAGCGGGGGCTCCGGGGCCCCCCCCGAGGCAGCGCCCTCTCTGCCCACATGCCAAGCTGCCACTGTCCCTGAGCTTCAAGTTCTGGGGTAGACATAGCAGACACCTTCTGTACTTTAGAGACTCAGTATCAGAAAAAAGAATGAGAAAAAAAAATTGCTCTACATCCCACGCTTTGTATATGGTGGTGAGGACTGTGCATCCCAGGACCGGCCATCTGAGGTGTGAACCCCACTTCTAGTACTGAGAAATCGAGGGGCTGAGACAAACGTGTTTGTGCCTCAGTGGCTGCAAGTCTCAACTGGGGGTGTTATCAGCTCCATTTGTCATCTCCCCCCTGACAGGGTAATTGTGAGGGTTAAATGAGGCGACTCTAACAGGCTGGCACC
This sequence comes from Scalopus aquaticus, assembly GCA_004024925.1. Taxonomy (NCBI): domain Eukaryota; kingdom Metazoa; phylum Chordata; class Mammalia; order Eulipotyphla; family Talpidae; genus Scalopus; species Scalopus aquaticus. The sequence continues at coordinate 99,796 of PVIJ01004507.1, read as the reverse complement.
TGAACCCGACCCGGTCCAGCCCCTCACCGTCCTGACACCTGCTGTATGTTACTTGTCCCACTTTCCCGGGAGTGAAACCCATTCTTGGGGAGGGAGAACAGCAGAACCAGGATTTGAACCCAGGTGTTGTGGCTCAGAGTCTACATTTTGGGGCGCCATCGCGCTTTGTTAGGACGGACCCGGTGATGGGGAGCAGATGCTCCTTGCGTCAGCCCATCATTGCCATCATTCCTCTTGTGGCTCTGGTGGTGCTTGTGGCTCCAGCTCTGTGTCTACACTGCGTGCACATATGGCATCTGTCTACATTATAAAGTGTGTTGCTCTTACAAATGATCATTTTGCTATTACAGTCACAAGCCCTGGGATGACAGCTTTCAGGGAATTTTCCGCCATTCTGTCTCACCATGCAGACAGGCTGCTAAAATTGGGCTAATGCTGGGGTGCTGGCGGATGCAGCCTCTGCGTGGGAAATTCTTCTGCTGTCCCCCTGCACAGAAACCACACCCGATCACATGTGGGAGCAGAAGCAGGGCCCCCGCACACACTGGGAGAGCATGTCCTGGCCATTGAGCTCTCGCGCTTCTGGCCTCCGGGTTGAGGATTCAAATCCCCTCTCTGTTACCCATGTACCCTGTGCGCCTAAGCCAGTAAAGGAGGGCTCTCTAGCTCAGTTTACCAGCCTGTGAAATGGGGATCATCCTATGAATTAGCTTGTAACACTTTAATGGATATTACTTCAGGGAAAAGCGTTTAAGTGTGCCTGCACAGTGCCTGATAGCTCTTGCCTCCCAGGACAGTGTAAGTCTTCCCTGCTACGAGTGGTTGTGTTTAAGTGGGGTTCTGGCTTAAGGAGCTGAGACAGGGCCTCCCTCCCTGAATCTACTACATGGCACACTGCTTGGAAGACTAAAAAATCTGCAGTTTCCCCCTTAACACATGACTTTGCTCTGGACAACGGTGTCTGTCTCCTGAGTGGCTCTGTGCCGACCACCTTAAAGGTGCTCCAGGGCGAACACCTCCCAGCTCAGTGCTATCTGAGAGGCTTACAATGGGAGCCAAGTGTTACTTTAATTTTTCTAATAGCGACATCAAAAAGGTCAAAGAAGCAGGTACAACTCATTTTCACAATATAGATTTCAAATATATTAAAAATATTTTATTCACCCCAAGAGGTCCAAAATATTACCATTGTGGCATTTAATTGATATTTAAGAGCACCGATGGGCTAGCTTGCTCTCTCTTCTTCATATGATGACTTTGACCCCCAGTGTGCATGCCCGGCGCTCACCTCCAGGTGCTCACTTCCTGATGCTCACCTTCAGTGTCTCTGGCCACCTGTCAGATGCTGACACTCACCTGTGCTGAGTGGCCAAAGTACTGGGGTGCGGTACAGTGCAGACCTGGCTCTGCAGTGGAAACTCGATGGCAACAGAATGGTGGCTGACTTTTCCAGTCTTCTCTAACTGTAGTCCCAAGTCATTATTTTTAATTTGAAATAATCTCGCTTTGTAACATTATATAGGTTTCAGGTGCACTGCATCCTAATTTGCCTTCTGTACGTACCACGTTATGATCACCACCAAAAGCCTGGTTTCTGCCATACAATTGACCCCTTTACCTGGTTTTCCCATCTCCTCCTTCCCTTCTCTCTGGTAGCCATTAAGTTGTTCTTGTAGTCTAAGTTGTTTTTGTTTTGCTTATTCATTTGTTTTATGTCTTTATTTCCCACACATAAATGAAATTATATGGTATTTGTCTTTCTCCACCTGCCTTCTTTCCACCTAACGTTATTTCCTCAAGCTGCATCCATGTTCCAAATGGCAAGATTTCACCTTTTTTATAGCCGCATAGTATTCCACTGTATGGTATATACCTGTATGTGTGTCTGTATATGTATATGTGTATATATACAATGGGTATGTATATATGTCTACACGTGTGTACATGTATTGTTTGACCCCCATCACATTTTAAGTTCTTTCTTTTGCATATCTGTACTTTTACTCACATCTTGGCCTTCCTTCTACATTGGGTACTTCTACTCTCTTTTTGGGCCTTCATACCAACCCCATTAGGTAGATACTATAACGACTCTAGGTAGATAGGTAGATACTATACTATAGGTAGATACTATGTTGACTCCCATTTGACAGATGAGAAAACTATGGCTTGAAACAATAGGCCCCTTGTTTTTGGCCACAAGATTTGTGAGTGTCGCGCTGTGCTCAGAACCGCCTGCCGTCTTGCATGGCTATATGTGTGGTGCTGCTCCAGGGGCAGGAGAGGGTGTCTGGCCTCTGGGTGGCCCTCGGATTGGGGTGCAATAGAGGAGATTTCCATACCGGATTGGGGCGGGAAGCAGGTTGATGCTCTCTGCAGCCTTGAGAGTCTAGGATGTCCTCCTGTCCCAGGGAGGCTGACCACCGCTGCCTCATCCCCAGGGCCGGCTGGGCTGAGGGCTGCATTTCCTCCATCAGCGGCACAAGGCTGCCCTTCCCCAGGCTCCCCTCGCCCCGGGCAGCCCCCGTGCTGATTGCCTTGGTCTGCTCCGCAGGGCCTGCCTCCACATCCTCCCATTGTCAGCGCTGATACGTTACCACATTAATTTAGACTCACTGTAAATATTTTTGGAAACGCTCGCAGCCTTCCCGAAGGCCGGCAGGGCTGAGCGTGAGCGGGTCTGTCCACCCTTCCTGCCCTCCTTCCGCCCTCCGCTCATTTCCTGTCCTCGCTGCCTCCTGCCCAAGCCCCCGCTCACCGCGCAAAGAAAGAAAATGGGTGAACTCCAAGGAGAAAGGCTTCCTCTGGATGAGATCTTTAGGGATGGGGGAAAGGGGGTGTGGCACGGGAGACAGTGCACCAGACACTGGGGTGAACTCCCTTGCCCTCCTTGGGCCTCGCTTTGCACCCCAGTAAAGTCAGGTGTGTGGACGAGATGAGCAGCTATAACCTTTGCACCAGCAAAGGGCACTGGGCTTGTTTTCTGCCCCCTCCAATCCCCCTTGGGGTCTCTTTCTGGAAGGATTCTGTGTATCTAACCCACTCGGTTTATTCAATAATAATTGATTCATCAAAGACATCCAGAGCCACCGCGTGGAGTTGTGAAAATCCCAGCTCCAGGGGGGGATTTAACATTTAGAGAGTGATCTATGAAGGGGTGGGGGGGATGCCGTTCCCAAGGCCTGTATGAAATGCGGGGGGTGGCCCACACCCCCTCTGCTCTCCCCACTTCCCTCTTCTAGGCTCTCGGGCCTCAGCTTGAGAAGGCTGGCTTCAGAGATTTAGGGCATCTTCCTTCCCACTCAGTCAGAGGAACCCGCCCCCTCCAGGAGGTCCTAAAGAAAACCCTGACTGCTTCAGGGGCTACAGAAATGGTGGCCCTACTGGCCGCAGCCAGGGCTCCATGCTTTTGTGGGGGCCCTGCTATGAGGAGATGGATAAGGAGCCATGCTAAGTGCTGGGGTGGGTGAGGGGCGAGGGGTGTGTGCGGGGTAAGGGAAGATGTCTAGACCGCCCTCTGGAGGCGTTGGTGCCCTGCTGAGGAGGGTGCGTCTTGCCATCGCTGACCTGCTGAGAGTGCTTTGCCTCCCTCTTTGGCCTCTTCAGTAGGAAACCCTCTTCTCTCACCTCTCAGTCACTGCCACGATCCCCAGAATCGCAGCAGACTAAACCTGGTGGGGTTAACGTCCTCATGTATAGATAGGGAAACTGAGGCTCAGAGAGGACGAAGAGCTTGTCCAGGGTCCCCCTGCAAGCTTGTCATTCAGGCTCCAGCTAGAATGTCAGGGACCCCAAGAGCCCCCACCCCAGGTCTGGCCTGTCCAACAAGCCCCCTCCCACTCATTCTCTGGGCCTTCATCCACTTATCTCTTTGTAGAGTCTGCACAGGCTGAGTTCCTTGCATTTCCACATGATTTGTCTGTTTGCTCCTCCCCTCCCTAGAGTGTGCCTGGCAGGACTGCTCACACCAGGCCTCCAGGGACCAGGCAAGTGTGGCTTATAGTAGCTGCTCAATCAGTATTTGCTGAGTAAATGTTGCCAGCGCGATGGAATTAGAATTGGGACTCAGACCGCCCAGCTCCCAGGCTCGCAGGCCTGGAGCCCTGGGGGTTCTTGGAGTTTGGAGAATGTCCTGAGAGTTTGCAGTAGCACCAAATGGCTGGGGAGAGCTGCTGAGGGGTCTGTTTCATTGTCAGATGGCAGCTGGCCATTTGGTTGTGGTCAGATAAGCTGCTGAAGTAGGATTTGTGAGGGTGTGTGTTGGGGGGGTGGTTGGGGGAGAAGGGAAGGTAGCGTGGCTGGGGAAAGGGCAGAGGAATTCCAGAGTGGGTTGGGCTGCAGGGATTTTATTCCCCCAGTTCCCCTGTCCTCCCTCTCCTTTCCCTGGCAAACTGACCAGCTGTTAGGGACACAGCTGCAGCTGTCTCTTGGGGAGGGGAGGAAAGGGCCAGTTGCCCTGGGTGAGTTCCGTGGAGTTCAAAGCAGAGCTGTGAAGTGAGGGGCCTGAGCAGAGTGGGAGGAGGAGGTGAGAAGTCAGCCAGGGGCAGGGAGAGTCTTGTTTCTACTTTGAAGTCCTCCACCCAGAGGTGGGGCAAGGTCTGGGCGAGGTCTGCCTTTCCAGAGTCTTCCCTTGTTCTAAGCCCTTAGAGAGATTCAATTAGCCACCCCTTCCTGTGCTCGAGGAGGATGTTTACCCCAGCCCTGACCCCACCTCACAGGAATTGCGTGAACCCTGCACGCCTTGCACACGTGGAGTCCACACTCACCAGGTCCCATCTGCTCACAGGCACCTAAAGACCCCACTGGCAAGTGCCAGGAATAGGGGTGTGTGGAGGGGGTTCTGACAGGTGGGGAGGAGGCAATTGAATCATTCACCCCAGAGGTCCTCCCAGCAGTTCAGGCTCTCCTGGTGGGTGGGGGGGTGCGCCAGGTCTGGGGCGCTGTCCTGCCAGGAGCTGTTCATCTCAGGCTCTTCTTAATACCCTGAAGAAATCATCCAGGAGAGAGAGGAGTCCCCCAGGAAACCCCCTCGGCCTCTTTGGGTCCACCAACTTGGGGAACACAGGCCAACAGGCCGGCCCAGCTGCTGGTCTACCAGATGGCTCAGGGTAGATTCTTTTGGGTCAATTTAGCAAGCGAGGGGCCTGGAGAAGGCAGCAGAGCAGCTCTGGGTGAAGACCCAGCCTGTACAATCTTGTCCTGAGTGCGTTCCTGAGACTTGATTCAGCCACACTCCAAGTTAAGGGGATAGGGAAGGAAAACGGGGGTCTGCACAGGCACTCTGTCTGGTAGAGGCTCGCTCCGAGCTCTGGGGCTCCTGGGCCCTCTTGGCTCAGCCCTCACTTCTGGCGTGTGGGCCGGGCCCTTGGGTGCAGGGGCGAGTGAGGCTGGCCAGTTCTGCTCACTTCAGGCTGCCACTCTGGGGGGACTCCAGCCATCTGGCCCCAGCTGGCTCTTCGTGGGAGGCCAGATCTTATCAGCACTCTGCCCCCTGTGAGTGAGTGGCCCTCTCCCTCCCATTTCCGTGAAGTGGTTTCTCTGTAAGGTGGACTGCTTCTTCCAGCTCTGAGGCAGTATGGAGGGCAGAGGATTAGAGACGGATCCATATCCTCTCCCAAGGGTCTCTGGGCTCCTCTCTGCCTTGGGATCTCTGCTTGGGAGCAGCTGGGAGGAGGGCTCTGCGCTCACTTGCTCTTTCCTGCTGTGTCCCAGCTGCAAAGGGCCCAGGCGCCTGGGAATGAACCAGAGATCCCGAGGGTTGGGGGTAGGAGGTGCTCAGACTTGGCATGGAAAAGTAGCCACTTTTCTTCATCTGTTGTGATCTGACCTGACCACGCTGGTCTCCAAACAGCTCTTGGGGCCCTTTTGGGAAGTCCTGGTAGCCTCTGAAGAAGTCTGATGTGGTTGGAGATTAGTCATTTCCACCCAAGCCTGCTGCTTTTTGCCATGTGCAGGGATTTCTATTAGACAACCCCGAAGCCCCCCTATCCCACCCATGTGCTCTGAGATCCTTGAAGCCCCAGGTCTGCTGGATGAACATATTGCCACTGCAGAGACTGCCAGGAAGGCACCTTGGACAAGACATTTACCTTGTTGGGCCTCAGTTTCCCTGTGGACTTTAATGACTTGGAGAAGGAGCCTTCTGTCTGGGCTTTCTGTTAGGCCCTGACTGTTGCATCTTATAATTGCAGATGAACTGCAATTATAACCTGCCAGCAGCTTAGGGATTCTAGACAATTCCCATACAACAGTGTCTGTAAACCAGGAACATTTCCAGAAGTGAGGGTCAAAACCAAGGGGCAAAGGAATGAGGTCGTGAGGGGAAGGGTAGGAAGAGGGTGCTAGATAGAAGTCTGGTCTGGGCGGGGGTGGGGGAGCAGCATGGGCCTGGCTGCCAGGAGGACCCCAGATGCTCAGACCACCCTGCGAAATCTCACACCCTCCCTGCCCCCCACTGCCCTGGCTCCAGCTCAGACTGGATTTTAATCTGCATAATGTGCCCCATTTAGAGGGGAAGGGAGGAGGTGAAGAACCGGAGTGCTCCAAAGGCCTGAGGAACCCAGAGGGATGGGACTGGGGTAAAGGTGGGGCAGTCAGAGGGGGAAGAGGGACCTGGGAGAGCAGGCTGCAAACCCCAGATAACATTCTGCCCAGCACGGCAGGGGTCAATTTGGTCCACTTGTCCAGTGACAAGTTAAAAAAAAGTGGGCTGTAACTTCAAGATCTTAAGACTCCCAGCGAGGGGCTGGCCTGGAGGTGTGGGAGGAGGCAGTGGAGTGAGGAGGAGGCAGAGACTCAGGAGGGTGCAGGGAAATGTGCTGCTGAGGCTGGGGCCAGCGGGAGGGTGGCAGGAAGTCTCCTCCGGGCTCCCGGGAAGCCAGGCAGCCCCTCGGCGTGCTGGCCACAGCAGCCCCGGTCACTGTGCTCTGAGGCTCCAACCCGACACCGGCTTTTGCCACGGACCTGGGCCCCCGGGACCTCCTGTTTTCTCCCTGCTCCCCAGCATGGAGGAAAGCGGCGATTTCGACAACTACTACGGGGCAGACAACCAGTCTGAGTGTGAGTACTCGGACTGGAAGTCCTCGGGGGCCCTGATCCCCGCCATCTACATGCTGGTCTTCCTCCTGGGCACCACGGGCAACGGCCTGGTGCTCTGGACCGTGTTCCGGAGCAGCCGGGAGAAGAGGCGCTCGGCCGACATCTTCATCGCCAGCCTGGCCGTGGCCGACCTGACCTTCGTGGTGACCCTGCCGCTCTGGGCCACCTACACCTACCGGGACTACGACTGGCCCTTCGGCACCTTTGCCTGCAAGCTGAGCAGCTATCTCATCTTCGTCAACATGTACGCCAGCGTCTTCTGCCTCACCGGCCTCAGCTTCGACCGCTACCTGGCCATCGTGCGGCCGGTGGCCAACGCCCGGCTGCGGCTGCGGGTCAGCGGGGCGGTGGCTACGGCCGTGCTGTGGGTGCTGGCAGCCCTCCTGGCCGTGCCGGTCGTGGTGTTCCGCTCCACGGGCAACCTGGAGAACAGCACCAAGGTGCAGTGCTACATGGACTACTCCATAGTGGCCGCCTCCAGCTCCGAGTGGGCGTGGGAGGTGGGGCTGGGCGTCTCGTCCACCGCCGTGGGCTTTGTGGCGCCCTTCACCGTCATGCTGACCTGCTACTTCTTCATCGCCCGGACCATCGCCGGCCACTTCCGCAAGGAGCGCATCGAGGGCCTGCAGAAGCGGCGCCGGCTGCTGGGCATCATCGTGGTGCTGGTGGTGACCTTCGCGCTGTGCTGGACGCCCTACCACCTGGTGAAGACGCTCTACATGCTGGGCAGCCTGCTGCGCTGGCCCTGCGACTTCGACCTCTTCCTCATGAACGTCTTCCCCTACTGCACCTGCATCAGCTACGTCAACAGCTGCCTCAACCCCTTCCTCTATGCCTTCTTCGACCCCCGCTTCCGCCAGGCCTGCACCTCCATGCTCTGCTGGGGCGAGCACAGGTGCGGGGGCGGCTCCCACGGCAGCAGCGGGGACAAGTCGGGCAGCTACTCCTCTGGGCACAGCCAGGGCCCCGGCCCCGGCCCGGGGAAGGGCGGAGAGCAGACGCAGGAGAAATCCATCCCCTACAGCCAAGAGACCCTGGTGGTTGACTAGGGCCCGGAGTCGGGAGGAGCCTGGTGCCCTCTGCCCTGCCCCAGCCTTTGCCCTTGACTATGAAAGTCAGGCAGCTTCGGTGCCTTCTCCCTTGCACTTCCCCCATCGCCTGCTCCCGGGCCCCTCCGGCTAGTCCCCCTCTTACTCGTGTAGAGTGTCCAGAGGGCTGTGGTTTAGTGGAAGGAGACCTTGTGGACTGCGCAAGCGCACGGCCCCGGTATCTGTGAGACTGACCTTGCACCAGCGTAACCTCTCGGAGCCTCATTTGCACGAGGGTTCCCCTCTGGCTCTGCAGATTTTCCCCCAGTCCTTCCCTTCTGACTTCAGTTCCCTCTCCCCTAGCTCATGGCTCTCTCTCAAACCCTCCCCACTCGGTTCTGAAAGGCCCCTAAGGGTTAAGATCCTGAAGCTTGCCAGCACTGCCCATCTCCTTGTTCCTGGGGAGAGCGGGAGGCAAGGGCTGGGGTTGGGGGGCCGGGAGGGGGTGTGTGTGGGCTGTGTGTCAGCAGAGACTTGGCGCTTCAGTCTCTGCAGCCTGGCCTCTGGAACTTCCCCTAAATTGGATCAGCACGCTGTCATTTCAGGTGCTGGGGTCCCCAGAAGGGGGCCTCCCTTCCCGCAGCCCTGTTAGGAGGCCAATTAGATAAACTTTGCACAGATGTTCCTCACCTCTGTTCACGGGGAACTGGAAGGCGATGGGTTGACAAAGTCACAGGGCTGGGGAACTGGAGAAAGAGGGGCGTTTGCATAATCTATGGGCAGCTTAACTTCCCTCCCCAAATCCTCATCCAGCCAACCTCCCTGGGAACTGTGAGCTGCAGGCCTTATCCTGCCTCTCCAGGGTGCTTTTCTCCTGCAGGCAAGGGTGCTACTTGGCACCCAGAGCCCCCTTGGCAGGGTGGGCTGCTTGCTCTGAGTGTGTGTGTGTGTGTGTGCGCGCGTGCGCATGAGTGAGTCTAGCATGAATGATGGGGTGTCTGTGTCACCAATCACTTGTCCCCCCACTACATCCCTGCTCTGCACCCCAATATCCTTGACAGAAGAAGGGACATATCGAGGCAATAGGGAATAAAAATTAGTCCAACCCCCCACTGGATTTGGGGGCTCTGACGGCTGGTCCGTGCTTAAAAAGAGAAGCGTGTATTTGTGCCAGGAGCTCCCCACAGCAGCAGGCCCCTGAGCTTGGGGAGCCCTACTGTTCCGGGTCCCTGGCTAAAGCTCCACTCCTCCCCACCTTGCTCTGAGCTCATGAGTCTTCCCCTTATCACTCTCTTTTTCTGGGGTCCGGGGAAGCTGCCTGTTCACCAAGGGGTGAAAAGCCCTTGACTTTGGGCTTGCACCCCGGCTTCTCCTGCTGGGCTGCGAGGACAGAGGCTGGTGCTGGCGGTGTGAGCCCAGGCACCCGCTGGAGGCCCGGAGGGAGCGCTGCTGGTGAGGCCTTTGTGGGCAGGGGGCGGGGCTGGGTAGTCCGAGTTTTGTTCTTGGCGGACTCTGGACATGAAGGACATGAGCCACGGAGGCAGGAAGAGCCCGGCGGGATGTGACTGGACATCTTGACCATCCCTGGGAGGGAGCCAGCTCTGGGAGCAGAAGGTGGCGTCTCCCCACCACAGAATCTCCCAGACTCACTTTCTCAGCCCCGGGCTCTCTGGGCATCCAGTCAAGGCTGGAGGAACCTTCTAGAAAGGAAGAGGGTGCCCCTCGGAGCCCCTCCAGGGTGACCTGCAGAGACGTCCTGTGTGGAACTCGCCGGTGGCCTTGGACAAGGGGTGGAGGAAGTTGTCCGTGGGGCCCTGGCTCGCCTCCCACCTGCCCCCTCTTCCGAATGTCTGTGCTATTCTCTGACCCTGTTAGTTGCTGCGGTTCATCCAATAAACCAGTTTTGTGTAAATGTGTCCAAATCCTCTGCTCACACAAGTGTCCTGGGGTGAGAAAAGACCCCCAGTTCACAAATGTTTTCTAGTTGGGAGGTGGGGTGAGCATGAGGAAAGGCACAGGAAGAGGAGGGGGCCTTAAAAGATGAAGTGGAACTAGAGAGGACAGGTGGGAGGCGGCAGTGAGAAGATGAGAAAATAGAGGGCCGGAGAGGGCAAGGATGGGAGTAAGAGCAACGAGCTGCGGGAACAGGACAGCTAAGTTTGCTCTGGAGTGCAAGAGGAACTGGGCACAAACCTGGAGTCCAGAGCTCGGTCTTGGGGAAAACACCAGCATTTCTTCCAGGCAGGTGGACCTATGATTCATTCATTCATGCATTCACCCCTTTATTAATTTACCATCCCTGCTGACTCATGCATGCATGCATTCATTCATTCATTCACTCATTCATTATCACATGTGTGTCCATTCAGTTTAGAACAGAAGTTCAGATGCCTGTTCTCCCCTCAGAGTCACTTTGGATGGTTTGAAAATACTCATTCCTGGGTGCCACCCCAGACCCGGGGAGTTATAATCTCCTAAACTCACCCCAGAGGTTCACTGTTGCTAAAAGCGCCTCAGATGGTTTCTGGGGGAGGCCTGTTTTGGGATGTTTTCATCTAGATAGCTCCTGTCCAGATTGAGGAAGTCACAGAAACCCAGTGAGTCAGAGCCTGGGAAGGCTGAGCTCTGGGTGGTTGTCCATTTGGGGTGAAGGGACTGAGAGGCTCTTGTGGGGGGTCACCATCCTAGACAAAGAGCTCTGGGTATTTGCAGTGTTTGCAGAAGACAAAAAACCATTGCCACAATTAAAAACGCAGTATCGGAGCCTGCTTGGGGCACTTCACCCTCGTGCTAAACGTTTTCCAAACACCATCCTGTATACCCCATGCTGCCCTCTGAGAGGGCCATCGTTACCTCATTTCACTGATAAGGAAGCGTGGCTCAGAGAGGCTACTCAGACACCTTGGCCAAGGTCACACAACTAGGGCGTGAAGAGCCAGGCCAGAATTAGCCGAATCTGTCCGTGTGCAAAGCCCGTCACGCTCTTGCCCACTGCTTCTCCCAGGGGGCAGGTGAGGCCATGCCAGGTGCTCGGAGCCAAAGTGAGCTCTTATCTGTACATGCCTGGCGCACCTGGAGAGTGTCTAGTGAACAGGGTCTGGGGCAGGCAGGATGGGGCAGGAGAGAACGGTGGAGAAAGGGGGGTGGGTAGAGAAGTAGATGAAATAGCAAAAAAGAGATATGGAGCGAGACAGACTGAGAGAAGAGAGAAATGCAGACAGGGACTGAGAAAGTGAGGAGATACGATTGGTGGGAAGAAGTTGGGTGGCAGGGAGGTGCTGGGAGTTATCTGTGCTGCTTTCTCTCTCCTGAAACAATCACTCTGTATCTCCAAGCTATTTGAAGTCTTTTGTGCTTTTATTTTTTTATTTTTACTTTTAAGGAAAGATTTATTTATGCATACAAGAACGGGAGGGGGGGGAGTGGTTAGGCCAGAGGTTTGGGGGGTGAGAGGATTCACCAGAGACAGAGTGGGGAGCAGAACAGGCAGATCTACTGAAATAAACTGCTGAGGGGAGCAGCGGGCAAGGCAGGAAAGGTCTGCTGCGCCATGTGGGAATCTCCCCAGCCGGGAATTGAACTCGTGCTCCAGTGGCTGCGGAAAGCTTCATAATGCTGAGACTTAACCCCTTGCACCACCAGGGAGGCCCCAGTTTTTTGTGTTTTTAAACAGAAGTTGTAGCAAGACCTCACAAGTCTCCAGGGAAACCTGAGGTGAGCTATCCACCAAAGCAAATGCTCATAGAGCACTCGCTTCATCCTTCACCTGTGGACACAGTTCTTCGTTCATTCACACGCTTACTCCTCTGTCTAGTCTGCAAGCGCTTATTTATCACGCACGCGTCAGGCTGCGTGTGGACGTGCATGGACCCCCTCCCACCTCCAAAGCCACCTGAGGGCAAATAAGTAGAAACCTGGGGACTTGGACAAAAGAATATTGTGTGCAGTGGGCCTTTCTTTAACTGCTCTCTACTTTATTGTTTTGCTGTGTGGCACATCTTGTGTCTCTTCGAGGCTGCTTGGGCAAGGACCTGGCTAGAGTATCATCAGTCTGGTGGTGGAGACAGTAAAGTGAGTGGTTCTAATCCAGTGTGGTGAGGGCCAAGAGAGGAGGATCAAGACAGTGGACCCTGTCTAGTCAAACCAATGAGGGGGTCCAAGGACTTGGCGCAGAGGGGTGGAGGTGGGCGGGTGGTGGGGAGTGTTCTGTGCAGAGGAGTCCCCCAGAGACAGCCCAGCACCCACGGAGGAGCTAGCAGGGCACCTGCCCTGTGCTCACTCACCCCACCCCGTTAGGGGAAGTGAGCTGGGAGGAGGTGAAGACACTCTCCTGGGGCTCAGAACAGATGATGAGCACATTGGGGGCTGGAGCTAAAACCCAGACAACTGTCTCGATCTCTAGACAACTGGCGGGGTGGGGTGGGGTGGGGGGGTAGGGGGACCCTGTGTGTGTGACTTCAGTTTCTGTCCTCTCTGGCTGAGCTGTGTCCCTCTAGGATATCTGCCAGGGTTTCTTTAATGGGTGCTGGGAGTTCTGGGCCCTCTTGTGCTGGGCTCTTTGGAAAGAGCTGCTCACATGGGCTGTGGATCCCTGGGGGAGACCGCTCCCCAAAGCCAGAGTGACCCCCAGTGCAACAGGATCCAGAGGTGACGGCCCGGCCAGGCTCAGCTCTGCCTGTGTGAACCCCAGGGTGTTCGAAGCTCCCAGGGCTGCGGGAGCTTCATCAGTGGGCAAAGCTCTTCTCCGTTTCTGCCCAATGCTTATAACGTTGCCACGAGCAGTGCTGGAGACGGGCACAAAGAGGTGCCTCGGGAGACCCAAGGTCAAAAGCACAAGACTGGCGATGTGGAGTTGGGGTGCTAACTCTCAAAGTCCAGTGCATAGTTAGAGGTTCTGAGAGCTGAGTGGGGCTTGTTTACTGTTCAGTCAGCAAACTGCCACTCAGCACCTGCGACGGCCTGGGACTGTCCAGGAGCCAGAGACCCCGAAAGGAGCAGACACAGTCTCTGATTTCATGGAGAGACTTGAAGAGTCTGGTCTCAGCTTCCCATGGTCGGGGGCTAATTTGTACAAGGTCACACGGTGACGGTGGCAGAGGGGAGGCAGGACTAGGGCTTCTCACCCCCAGGCAGGAGCATGATCCATGGTGTGTGGCTTAGAAAAGAAACATCTTTTTATTTTAAGATTTATTTATTTATGTATACAAGAGCTGGGGTGCAGGCCAGAGGTGTGGGAGGTGAGAGGATTCCCCAGAGATGAGTGGGGAGCAGAACAGGCAGATTGACTGAAGTACACTGCTGAGGGGAGCAGCGGGCGAGGCAGGAGAGGTCTGTGGCGCCATGTGGGAAGCTCCCTGACTGGGGATCGAACTTGTGCTACAGTGTCTCTGGATAGCTACATAGGCTGAGACTTAACCCCTGTGCCACCAGGGAGGTTTAGAAAAGAGACAGCTTTTATTTATTTATTTTTTATTTTTTTTAAAGATTTATTTATTTATGCATACAAGCTGGGGTACAGACCAGAGGCGTGGGGCGGTGAGAGGGTTCACCAGAGACAGAGCGGGGAGCAGAACAGACAGATTGACGGAAATACACTGCTGAGGGGAGCAGCGGGCAAGGCAGGGGAGGTCTGCCGCGCCATGTGGGAATCTCCCCGGCCAGGCATCGAACTCACATCGCTGCTGCCTACAGCTCCACAGCGCAGCGGTTAACTGCTATGCCACCATAATAAAAGAGACATCTTTTATTGAGAATAGGAAGACCAAGAGGAGAGGGTGGACAAGGGTGAGTAGGAGTGGCCCTCTAGCTGGGGAGCCGAGGGCACAGAGGGTCTTGAGGTGGTTATCCATGTTTTTGTTATGAAACTTTTTATTTTGGAACAATGTTAGATTTATAGAAAGATTGCTGCTGTATTGCTGACGTAGTGCAGAAATTGCCATAGTGTCCACACCCATTTCCTTGATTATTAACATCTTTATTATTACTCTAGCTTCACGTAACTGTCACAATGAATGAGCCAGAATCAGCCCACTACAACTAAGCCCACATTTTATTCAGACTTCTTGCCCCTAATGTCCTTTTTCTATCCTTGGGTCCCATCCAGTTCACCTCCCTATATTTAGTCGTCACGTCGTCTTAGTTCCTTTTGGCTGTCATGGTCTCTGTCTGGTTTTTGACAACTTTTGACAGTTCTGCGATGTGCTGGTTTAGCATTTGTTCCATGGACTTTTTTTTTTCCAGTTGGAGTAACTCTGCATTATAATATTATATAAGCTTCAAGTGCATCAATGAAGATCAGCATGGGTACATTATCCCCTTCTGCACTAAAACTCCAAGTCTGTCCTTCACCATCCATGCACTTTTTAATAAGCATATTGGTATTTCCATATAGGGCCACCTGATGGATAAGGGGGTACAGCAACAGATAACATATGAGCAGCTCCTGAGCTTTTGCAGTTTAACAGGGGATGATAAAGTGTCTTCAGTATCACTGTAACAGACATTTCGGGTGCCATGCAGGCCACCCACTTTTTCTTGAGTGCACCCTGGAGCCATCAGGGCCTGGGTTGATATGCTGGTTGAAAATGCAGGTGCACCTCTGGTTCCACTGGGTTTAAATGTCTGGCATCCTCTCCCACCTCTAAAGCCACCTGAGGGCACATTTTCTTGCCCAAATAAGTAGAAACCTGGGGACTTGGCAAAAGCATATTTGTGTGCAACGGATCTCTCATCCCTTCGTTGCTCTATACTATTTATTTATTTTGTGTTCACATCTCTTTCCTGTCTGAGGCTGCTTGGGCATGGATCTGGACAGACTATAATCAGAAATGGCTTCCCCAAACCTGCTTGAGCTGCCCTACTTAACTGGCACCCTACTTCTCCTCCACCTCAGGGGCCCCTGCCCCCCCAGAACACACTGGCAGAAGAGCCACACTATAGATATAAAAACCATAATGACGCTTGTCCCCTCTGTGCTAGGCACCTCCTTTAGTGCAGGAGCTATGTTCACACATCTTCATGTTCTAAGTCTCTGGAATATGGTAGGTGCTGGAGGATGTTGGCTTCAATGATTAAACAAGCATCTAAAGAAGATGCAGAAAGAATGGTGAGAACACTGAATTTTGTTGAAAGCAAACAAGTTGATTGCTTTTAAAAGAGCCCATAAAGAAGGTGCTGGAAGATACCACTTTTGGGAATCTACCCAAAGGACACAAAAACACTAATCTGAAAGGATACACGCCCCCGTATGTTCATTGCGGCACTATTCACAATAGCAAAGGTATGGAAGCAACCCAGATGTCCAAAAATAGATGATTGGATCAAGAAGATGTGGTACATATACACAATGGAATACTATTCAGCATTCAAAGAAGACAAACACATGCAATTTGCAGCGACATGGATGGAATTAGAGGGGATCATACTCAGCGAAACAAGCCAGAAATAACGAGAAAAACATTGAATGGTTTCACTTATAACAGGACTATAGGGAAACCAAATAGGAGAGACACTTGGAGGGGTGGGGGGAGGGGAGGATAAGGGCACAAAATGGAGTAGAAAAGGACACAAGGGACCACGGAGATGGATCACGGGTGAATTGGTGGTGGGTTACCCAAGAGGAATATAAAATGTAAAAGCTATAAATAACAATAAAAATATATATTAAAAAAAAGAAAAAAGAAGGTGCTGGAAGAAATGCGCTGGGATTGGTGAGCATGGAGGCTACTAGCTGCCATGGATTCCATTAAAACAGAGAGCCTGGGGCCTCCTTGGTGGCGCAGCAGTTAAGTGCTGTGCTGTGGAGCTGTCAATAGCTGCAGCATGAGTTCGATGCCTGGCCAGGGAGATTCCTACATGGCTCAGTGGACCTCTCCTGCCTCTCCCGCTGCTCCCCTCAGCAGTGTATTTCTGTTGATCGGCCTGTCCTGCTCCCCACTCTGTCTCTGGTGAACCCTCTCACCATCCAACACCTCTGGCCTGCACCCCAGCTTTTATGCATAAATAACTAAATCTTTAAAAAAAAACAAACAGAGAGCCAGGACTTCTCTGCACTGCTGCTTGGAAACCATATCCAGAGCCAAGTACCAGTTGCCCTGCGTTCTTGTAAGTCCATTTCCTCAAGTTGTAGCTTGGCAGTTACCAGTTGAGTATTTATAATGGAAATGATGTCTTCAGGTCTCTGGCCCGATGACAGAGTGCAAGCCTGGTCGGCTTCCTGGGGAAGTTCTTGGTGAGCTAACTGGAGCCGTCGCTGAGTCAGTTTCTGGGAGCCATGTCTGGACACCGACTGCCCCTGGAGGAAGAGCCCGCACGATGGCGGGGATGTACTGATTGAATGGAAAATAAAAGCTTGGACTTCCCCCTCTATAAAAACACTCAGGGAAAACATCCTTCCGGTCTCTGAGAAAATCTGGGCCAGGTTTAAGGGCATCCAAGGAAATTTGGCAGTCTTTCTTCTGGGACCGGAATCTGTCCGTTTCAAGAGGTCTTCCTGTAGGATGGGATGAAGAGAGACAAGAGAGAGACCCAGTCTTCATTCCAGGTGGGCCGGGTCTGGACTCTGGCAGAGAAAGGTCATTGGCAACATGGATGACCGGGACCCAGCGTTTTGGGATTATCAGCCAGTGGCTCCAGGGTTGGAGAGCGTGGATGCAACCTTTGCACTTAAAAGATGGATGCACTGATATGATGCTTAGTTGATTTCCGCCATGAGATCGGGAAGCCCCTGAATATCCTTGGGACCCAGCTGGCTGCCAGCTCTGTGTTGGGGGTGCTCCCAGGCTGTCAGAGGCCCTGGAAGGTGGTGGTTATTTGCTGTGCTAATAATAAGCTATTTTTGTTTGGGAAAAGCAGCACAGCAATTACCAAAGAAGTTGACTAAAGATAGATGTTGCAGGCTAGCGAAGGAAGTGGTTTCCACTGGGATGGTGTCAGGAGCTCAGGCAGCTTCATGCTGGCATGAGAACACAGCATGGCTGAGCCGGAAAGACACCCTCCTGCCTTCCAACTTCACGACGGAGACAGCAAGGCCTCGGGAGGGGAGAGGTTTTCTTAACGCCATTATTGAGTATGGCTGGATTGTGGCTCAGTTCTCTGGATTCCCTTTGGTCTCTTTTGTCTCTTTGGTCCCTCTGGTCTCTTTGTCCTTCTGTATTGCAGACGACCTTGAAGAGGACACTTGCAAGAGTAGACAGGCAATCAAATGTATCAACATGTTCAACTTGCGTTACTGATGTCTTAGCTTATCTTCACTGAAACCATGAGGTTTGTGTCTCGTGAACAAAGTTAGACAGGTTGAACCTGAGCTCCAGTTCTTCTCTTACCCGTCTGTGTTTTCTAGACCTGTCCTTCTTAAACTTTGGTGTGCAGAAGCTTTACCAGAGGACATTGTTGAAAGACAGATTCTGATTCGGTAGCTCGAGGGGGTGTCCTGAGAATCTTGTTTCTGAAAGACCCCAGGCAAATGGTGGCTGCTGCCGTTCTGGGAAGCTCACTACGAAGAGCAAAGATCCTGGGCATGATGTTCATCGGTGGACTGTCTTCTCATCTGTAAGATGGGATAATAAATGTTACCTCATAGGACTGCTTAGAAGGTTCATTGTTTGCAAGACCCTTACACAGTCTCTGGTCTATGAGAGGAAGTCAATAGTGTTTATCCACTCGAGTTGCTAGAATGAAAGTATCATAAACTGGGTAGTGTAGTCAACAAAGACTTATTTTTCTTAGGATTGGAGGCTGGGGAGTCCAAAATCATGACCCCAGCTGATGTGGTGTTTGGTGAGGACCCATTTCCTCACAGATGGCGGTCTTCTCACTAGCATCACAAGGTGGAAAGGCAAGTGGGCTGTCTGGGGACCTTCCATAAGGGCACTAATCCCATTCCTGAGGGCTCCATCTTCATGACCTAATCACCCCCAAAGACTCCACCTTCAAATACCATCATATTGAGGATTAGATTTCAACACACGAATTTTAAGGGGAGCACATTCAGTCTGTGGCAAATAGGTTTTAGTTTTCTTCCATTTTCTCTTCTCACTTCTCATATTACAAAGACAAGTGACGTGAAGGTCTTTGTGCTCTAGAGGGTTTAGGACAGGAGGAAGGCAGGGTGCTCACTCTGGACTGTATCTGTTGGTCCTTCTTCTTGTATTTAAAATATTTTTATCCTCGGGCTAACAACAACATAAAACTAGAGGCTTTTGACAGAAGTTTGCATTTAAAATTAAGCTGGTCAGAAGTTTGTTGGAAAAGAGATTAAAAATAATATGCTGCATATATAGTCTTTCACTTTAAAATTCACCCTCTCAATCGTTCTTCAAGTCTGTGTGTGCCTTAGCTTCTCTGTCTGGGAATATAGAAAAGACATCCTGATATAATTATGCATGGGTGGTCCGGATGCACAAGCTCTGTTCTCAACACTGTCTCCAACTAAGTGTGTTCCCTGGAAAGTCACCAATGTGAACCTCAGTCTCCCCGACGGAACAAGACCAGGCTGATAACCGCCCCCCCCCCCCAACCAATGTTGCCGATGGCCTTGCTTGCTTGACTATGGCCTGAGATCTTTGGATTCCCCAAAACAACATTCTGGGCAGTTGATGTGGAAGCTGCAATTTTGAATGGTCATTTCCAAGAACCGACATTCTAGAATTCTACGTCTTGCTAATGGTGAAATCTCAATAAATGGAGTTGACGATGGGCCTGGAAGGAAAGCTAGGATTTTTTTTCAGCTTGAATGTGGTGTGAAGATGGTGGGAAGGTATCCATGTGGAGGAGACAGTATAAGCAAAGGCAAGAGAGCAGGGAAGGGCATGAGAAGTCTGAGGAACAGCTTCTGTTTGCAGAGTGCAGGTGTACATACAATGGAGTGTGCAGCAAAGGAGGAAAGATGAGACTAAGGACAAGTCATAATGATTCATTCATTCACTCAACCAACATTTACTGCAAATTTACTGCGTGCCAGTCACTGGAATTATAGTGACCTTGAGATAGATGTTATCATTTAGGTGGGGCCAGATAGAGAATAAACAGGTACATGAGCAAACATATTAAATAGCAGATCATGAAAAAAAAAAGAGAGCTCAGACAAGAGCTTAGTTTCAGCATGTCGTGCACAAGATGTTAATAAGGCATACAAGTGAGCTGTCAGGAAGGAATTTGGTGTACAAATATGGAATGCTGAAGAGAAGTCTGGACTGGTGATAAAAGCGAGCAGGTGGAACTGTGAAGAATGCTCTGAGAGTGCAGGTAAAAAGAGATTAGAAAACTGTGCAGTGGATTTCGTGGACTTCAGGGTGCAGAAGAATCACTGGGGAGTATTGCAAAAGACAGATTCTGGTTGGGTAGGGCTAGGGTTTGCCCCAAGAATCTTGTTTCTAAAAGACCCTGGAATGGTGGGTGCAGTAGGTCTGAGGAGCATACTCAGGGTAGCAAAAATTCTGGGCATGATACTCAATGGTGTCATCAGAGGTCATTGGTAACCCGATCTGGTAGTTACAATGGAGCATCCTGGTGGGAAACAGATTGCAGAGAGCTGAAGAGGTGGGCATCGGAAAATGCTATGGAGACAACAGTTTAGAAAGTTTTCCTAGGAAGATGAGCTGAGAAATGGGTGACAGCTAGAAAAGGATGTGGGAAGGAGGCAAAGGTCTTAGCAAATTAGTGATTTTGGGCTTTTTGTGCTAAGAAATGAGCTGGGAGAGACTAAAGCTACAAGTAAGAGTAAAAGCAGGTCATGTGGTGGAGGATCCTCTGAGGGAGCAGAGAAGACTGGAGAGAAGGAGATTCCAGAAGAGCCGCATGGATCAGGCTTTGATAAGAGAAATTTCCCTTAGTAGCTTAGGAAGGGAAAATGATGACTTAAGAAGCATGGAACGTTCTAGATTTTGGTGGTGGGAAGATGCGTCCTGGTTATGTGGCATCTAATTTCTAAGTGAATTATAGGATCAAGTCATCACCTGACTGGAGGTAGGTAAGGGGGTGTTTAGAGCTTTGACGGCATAGAATAATGTCTTGGGCAATAAAGAAGCAAATTTCCTAGCAACTGTATCCTGCTGATTCTCCACTTGGGGATCTGTGTCCATGAAATTAAAAGTAAAATCTCTTACTCAGGTTGTGTCATTTTCTTTGGCAACTTTGAGCTGTTGTGATTAGAGGCACAGGGAAAGACTTTTGCGAGGTGTTTGTGACAGAGAGATGCAAGGGTAGAGGGCTGTTGGCAAGAGAGTAAGTACAAAGAAGGACAATGGCATTTCATTTATGGAAGGAAGGAAGGAAGCAACGACAGGAGGTGGCCGCTGGAGGGTGGATGTGCCCTGGGATCAATGGCCTTGCGGCGAGGGTAAGAGATGAGAAACGTGGGAGGGAGGACTTGGGGAGTGAGTTGGATCCAAGGGAAGTGGAGGTCAAAGAGCAGAATTTCAAAAGAGATTTCTGGCGAGGACGTGGTATGTGGCATGACTGTTGAGTGGGTCGCTGCAGTGGAGTGAAGGACAAAATTGTTGGGGTGCAGGTCATTAGAGAACCTCAAGGCCACCCCACCCTGCTGGCTGAATTGCATATGTAGCAATGGAGGTTTTGAGAATTATGGTTCAAAAAACTGGAAGAGCGAGAGGGCTTGAGTATGTTGTCCCGGGAGCTGAAGTCTGCAGTGAAGGAGGGGAAATGACTAAGAGGGGGTAAGAGTGGCCCCTGGAGAAGGAGGGCAGGGTCTGGGGTAACCAAAGCAGCACCCTAGTGAGGCCAAATGACAGTTCTGTGCAACTGAGGGAAAACTGTCCTTCTTCCTGGGCAACTAGCTCCTCTTCGAGATTCGCATCTTGAGGAATTTGGCCTGGATTTACTCGCCCTCCATGGGCACCCTCAGTGCAGGATGCCCTCCTCCCCCAGCCTGCGCTGGCAGGCCCAGTAGTGGTCAGCCTGTCTCGAGCATCTCGGGGATCTTGGACATCAGAGGAATCTGCTCTGTGTTGCACCACAGTGATACACGGGAGTCGTGGAGCAGGCTGCATAATGCAGGATGCTGCTCAGTGAGCGAGATCCTGGCCTTTTCATTGACAGAATAATCACACAGCATCCGTTACAGGCGTTAGGAGGACAAGGAGAAAAAAATATGGGTGAAACCGAAGAGTGTGTTTTTCCCATCTAGGGTTTCGGGGGGAACTGAGAGTCTGTTCACCAGATAATTTTTATCTGCTTGATAACCAAGTGCTGTAATCAAAACCATACCCCAGACCCCTGGCCATGGTTCTAATCTTATCAACAAGGCATTCCACTGATCAGCTTCTGGGGTCCCTTGTCATACATTGGTCCTTGCCCCCCCCACCCAGGCTTTCCTGGTCCTACCTTGTGATGCATAAGTCGGGAGTGCCTTTATGCATCGGTCTTCGGCCTCCCGGGCGCTCCCGTTCATACCTTGTGAAGCAGCCTTCCCAGAGCGATCAAGCTCTCTGCTCTTGGTTGATATGAAGGGCGCCTTGTAAGGTTTTGCTATGACTGTTGATCGGGCAGTTCTGACCTTTGCGTAGGAATGCAGAACTGCAGGTAATAAGGAATGGTGGCTGAACAGGCCACTTAAGTCTAGCAGACACATAGCTCTGAGCAGGGGCAATGTCTTGAAAGAGGCGTGGGGAGCAAAAATCAATCCTCCGATTTTACAGACCTGGAAGCCAGGCCCAGGGGAAGGGAAAGACCTTAAACACACAGGAGGCTGGGGCAGATTTGGAGGAAGTTCTGCTCTCTTGACTCTCCATGCTTCCTGCTGCCTCCTCCCCGATCCCAAAGGGATGTTGTAGCAAACACTCCCAAATTATAAATTCAAAAACATGTTGTCCCTCAAAGTTGCTTCTGTGGGAGGTGACAGACTTCTTTCTAGTGATGCTGCCATTGTTCCAACCATTTCTGGAAACTCCTTCAGAGAAACGATCATCAGCGCCAGCTACTGAGTCACCAAGACAGCCCACTGCGAGGCATGTATAACGGTCTGCAGGGCGGGAGTTGGCCTTTTCCTCTCCCGGTGCTGAGGCTGAAGGCCCAGGATTTGGCCTGGAACACTTCTCTCTTTGTTGCTGCAACACATATTTATTTTGCACTCAGCTTTGGGATCCACAAGACCCCAAGCTAGGTTTTTAGGGGGAGGGATGAGATTTTGCTGTCAGGTATGTTTAGTCTGAACGGGTTTTATTTTGCAAGGCTGGCTTGCCTGAGGTTCGCATCCTTCTGGCATCTTACTTGCAAACAACAGAACCTCCTCCAGCTATTTATACAGAAAATGAATTGAATCAAGGAGATGAAGTAGATCACAGACTCTGGAGAATCAGGTTTCAGGAGGGACATTGTTGATTTCCCACTGCTAGTAGTGACCGGCTGCTGGCCCTGGGATGTGCTCCTGGGGTGGGGCTCCCAGCCCCCCACCTCAGGCAGAAACCAGAGCCCACATGCCCGCTGGGTCCTCGGTGGTGAGGACTACTTCCAAGTGAATCCTCCCATGCGGAGCTGGCGCTCGCTGCCAAGGAGTCTGCGGAAAGTGGGTGCTGGGCTTCTAACTGGGCATTGAGCTCAGACTGTGGGAAGATGCCCCCTCCCCCCATAGGTAGTTTGTGCACAAAAATGGTGAGTGTGCAGATGTGGCCAAGGTCACCCATCACACTACAGGCGTCCTTGGAGCCTGATGCCCGGGCTTTGGGAAGGCCGCCCCTAAGTGAGTGGGGGTACCTTATCCTTCGGGTGCAATGGCCGTCTTCCAGGGGTATGGATGTTCTCCAGTAAGCACAGGCGGTTAGTGAAGGGCTTTAAGGCAGAAGACTGTTCTGGAAGGACCAGAACAGCTGTGATTTGGCTGTGAAATGATCTCCCTTATATTTGAAATTGCTCTGGATTTGGAGTTCTCCATATTTTTGTTTTCAGAGAAAGATGGAAGGGTGGATTGTTTCTTGGCCCCAGTTAGCCTGGGAATAAATATAGCTGGTGAGCTTCTTAAAAAAATGTTTATTGAAGTAACATTGCATTGTAACTATGGACAAGTTTTGAGAGTGCATCATTATAAGTCAGCATCTGTGTAGATGACACTAAGCTCACCATTGGAAGGCCAATCTTGTCCTTCACTATAAGAGTGATGCCTGTGGCCCAGTTTACTCACCCCCTTCCCTCCTGGGGATCAGCATTTTGGTGCTACATTCTAAGGGCTTATTTTAATTTTATTTATTTTTGTTCATTTGTTTTGATTCTTTATGTGCCCCTGTGAGTGAAGTCTTATGCTGTTTGTCTTTTGGAGAGCTTCTGGACACCATTGCACTTTCAAAGAAGAACCTCAATAATACCATTTGCTGCATATCTACCAGCCTCAATATAAAGTTAGATCTTTTCCACAAATAATCCTTTAAAGGGCTTTAAGTCCTTTAAAGGACTTGGGAAAAGTAAATATTTTCATCTCCACTAGACAGAAGAGGAAACAGGTGGTGTCACCGGGTCGTGGGTTGCTTACTGGTGTTAGTCTGGCTGTGCCATGCTTCCAAGCCCACTGCACCGCTTCTGATTGGCATGAAGACTTGTGATGTGACAACTCTAGGTCTGTGTCTCCCTGCGGGTCCCTATATGCCTCTCTGCATGTTCGTCCACACGATATGCATCTTACTGGTGGGAATAGATTCCTGGCGTCGGGCTCTTCCTGCAAGTGCTTTCAGTCACTCAGCAGGGCTGGAAGTCCAAGATGAAGTCCCTTCATCTTGCTGTCAACTCAGAGACCTGAGTGGAAGCATCAGCTCTGCTCTCACCAGCCGTGGGGACCTGCCACGAGTTGTAAGGAGGCCTCTGAACTTCAGCTCTAGTTCTTGGCACGCCCGATGGCAATTGTACCTACTTACAGGCTGTTGGGAGAATCAAAGGGGATGTCTGTAAAATTCCATGCACACACATCTTTATCAGGTCTCTCCTTTAAGCTTCTCTCTCCTGGGGCACAGACATTGGAGGCCATCGCTTCTGGGTTGGAAATGTGTCAAGACACGCTGGAGGGTCACTTTGGAGAGTTACCCAGAGCCTCGTCTCTGAGACAACAAAGTGGGATTAGACTGTGAGAGTCCTTGACCATGGCGGGAAGACTTGGGCAGGATGAGGAGGTAGAAGAAGGGAAGAAAGACCAAAGAACGGGCTGGTCGAAGCACCTTTGGTGCCTTTGCAGTGTTTAGGATCCAGACCCATCTGCCCTGGAAGCCTTAGCGGATGGGCTGGGGAGTCCCCTCTGATGTGCCTGTGTCCATAAAAGGTTGGATGAAATCCCCATCAAGCCACAAATGTGCCCTGGGCTCTCAACACGACCTTTCCTTAAAGGGCAAAATGCTCTGGTGTGGGGAGGTGGCTCCACTTGGGTTTCCCTGGGGTGGGCAGCTGCTCACAGCGACTCCTGGCCGGAAGCAGCCCTGGTGGCTGTTGGCCAGGCCGATGGAGACCTCTGACCCTTTCTCTAGCCTCAGGAACTCCTGCTTCCCTGGGAGGAGGAAGGTGGCAGGCAGGAGGGGAAGACACAGGGAGGAGCCATTGGGGCTTTCCGGAAAAAACTGGCAGGCAGGGAACCAGGTGGGGGGTGGACCTTGCTGGTGGGAAGCAGGCTCTTTGGTGCTTTTTGGTGTTGTCATTTATCTGTGACCCTTAGTTCTGGAGAACATCTCCAACTCATCTCCGCGATATGTTCATTTCACTTTAGCTAACAAAGGCCCAGAAAGGAGCCGTGAGTTTCCCAAGGTCCACTGCCTGGTCCTGGACTTGTTAAACCTCCCCTCAGTTCTCTACTGTGGTATTTTGTAATCACATTATTCCAGAATTGGATGGGTTGGTAATAACACGGAGAGCAGCAGCAGCTAACATTGACTGAGCACTTTCTGTCTAGGTATCGCCTGAGCGAGAATATTTCAAGGGCTTTTCCTCCCTTAATCCTGGGAGATGAAAGAGCTATTGCGATCAGCCCCATTTTACAGATAAGAAATTGAAGCTCAGAAGGATAAATGAAACTGTCAAACATCAAGTGACAACCTGCAAAGGTTTAGGCCTGGGTGCAGGGGATTCAGGACTCAGAGCTGTCCCAGCCATAATATGCCACTGTGGTTGGCCACCCCGTGTCTCTCCCAAGGCTTGATATGGATAGGTCAAGTTGTTGGGTAAATTATTTTTACATAAGTGATGAAAATACCCCCCTCCCCCACCCCCATCTGGCTGAGACTTGGTGCTGAAACTACACAAAAGACACAGAAAATTGATTTGCTCAAAATTAATCTTCACGGGTCAGAGGGCTGGGTTTGGAGAGGCTGGGCATTAGTGTGCGGGCATGAGCTCTATCACCTCCTTGAGATAAAAGTACAGCAAGTGAGAGCCTAGTTAGTATTTCACACCACCCTGACATTTGAGCATCTGCTATCTCATTGTGACCAGCTTGGGGAAGGATGCTGCATCATGGCACCCACTTTTCAGGTTAAGTTCAAGTTTAAACTAGGTTTCCCAGGTCCCCATTTGAAAAGGGAGAGTCAGATTAGGGACCTAAAAGAGTTAGAACCTTTTCTTAAGGTCCACTATGCCAAGTTACCCTCCGAGTATTGCACAAATAATTGAGAGAGTCAGGTTGAAGTTCTATTCTGCATGCTGGGGTTGGACATCGGTGGAGGAAGAGGAAGTCTCTCTTATTCCTTTTTTCCCCAAAGGACAGAGAATGAATGCAAACTAGGGGGTGAGGAGGGAACTCAGCAGGATTCTGTGTGAGTGTAACATAGGCCCTGACTCAGGGGCTTCACCAGTGGACCCCGTGTTTCTCCTCTGGGGAACTCCTGGTGTGCAGAAGTACAGGACTCTTAAGCAGACCATGCTGAATGACTGCCAATTCCTAGATTACTTCATTTACCATAAAATTAGGCTGAAATAACCAAACGGCCCACCAGGTTTCCTGGACAACCTCAGAACTGCTGCTGAGAACAGTCTGGGCTGCTGCGCCTTGCGCAGGTAGAGACTGCACATTCTTCACCTGCACTGCTTTCCGGAAAAGCGTGGGGGCTGCAGCCAAATTCTGTCACCCCTGGACAGGCTCCAAGCTGGGACCCGTTGAAAAGGGGAATCAAATCTTCCTCTCCTGTTCTCATTTTTCACTGGCCCACTGGCCTTTGTTGTTTTGAGGGGGATTGATGGTCCCAGGGGAAAGCCTGCAAAGGTGGGGGGCTTCCAGGTCAGCAGCATCTGTGACCTTCCTGTCACCAGGCATTTAAAGGGGCTGAGAAGCAAGTTTCCAAGCCGGGAGCCTTAAGACCCAGTGGGAGAGGGAGTGGGGTGCAGGTCCTAGGTGCTGGGGTCTGTGGGCCCCGGCGTGTGCTGGGAGACCACTGGGGGGGTTTACGCACTGGCCAGGACAGCTGTTCTCACGCAGGGCCATCTTCAGGAAGGTTTGTTTTCTTAGTGGACTGGCCCAGCTGCCCTGGGAAGGTGGGGTGGGGAGTGTGTGTTTGTGTGAGTGCTAGTATATGCGTGAATGTGTGAGTAGATGAGTGTGTGTGTGAGTTTGAGTGAGGGTATGTATTATGTATATGTATATGTGAGTGTAAGTTGTGTGTGTGTGTGTGTGTGTGTGTGTGTGTGTGTGTGTGTGTGTGTGTTTGTGTCCCTTTAGGGCTGCCAGGGCAGGTTTGGATTCAACCCAACAAAGTCCCTTTGAAGTGGAAATCAGAAGCTCAGCCCTCCTTCCTCCAACCAGAGGCTGGCATGGCGAGGGAAGCATTTATAAGCTATTTTCTCACTTTCACACTGTCTCCTCCGTCCCAAATGGTGGTGGAAATAGTGATTTTGAGAGACCTCTGGCTGCTAGGTCTCTCTGGTTTCCATGGAAACCATGAAGCCCACTGGAAAGGGGGAGAATGAGAAGGAGTGAGGGGGGAGAGCTTCCCCCTTACGGGAGGGGGGAGGCTTCCTCCCTGGACAAAGGGGAGAGACAAAAGCTGGGGGATTGTGAGCAGAGCTGCCACTGAGGGCAATTTATTGTCCTCGGCTTGTGGTTTTCCAGACTGAATATAGGACAATGGAGTCTCAGGGCCAGTGTAGGGGGCTGATGGGGGGGGAGAGTGGGGGACAGTGAACTGAATTCCGAGTGTGATTCAAAGGCTGGGATAAAGGGCTTGGAGAAAGCACCCTTTCCCCACCCCACAAAACCAACCCTAAATCCCCTGGACTGCCATTCAAGCCTCTTTCAGTAGCTGACCCCGCCCAAGCTGCCCACTTTCCCTGATTCCCTCCCCTGCGGACCCACGGGGTGGGCTTCGCTGCCCCTGCCTCCTGCCTCCTTGCCTGATTTCTGCCTCTCGGGGCTTCCCCTGCAGCGGAGCTGTAGGGAGGGATGATGTGGGCACCCAGCCTATTGTCTGGAACTTTTGCATGGACCGGCTGCTGCCTAGAGACCCCATTCTTCCCTCTCTTGCTATAGGGCTTGCCCTTTCATGCCCAACCCCAGTCCCACCTTCTCTGTGTCATCCCCAGCCCTCCCCATGCCCAGGGTCTTCAAGACACACAGGTAACTCCCCGGCTTGCAGCGCACACGATACTTGGCTTCTCTGGCACCGGGGGTTTGTGCTTTAGTCAGCCTGGGTGTCGTCAGTCAGGGTGTAGGCCAGAAGTGTGTGGGGGTGAGAGGACTCACCAGAGACAGAGTGGGGAGCAGAACAGGCAGATTGACTGAAGTACACTGCTGAGGGGAGCAGCGGGCGAGACAGGAGGGGTCTGCTGCGCCATGTGGGAAGCTCCCTGACTGGGGATCGAACTCTTGCTACAGTGGCTGCAGAGGCTGCAGATAGCTTCGTAGTGCTGAGACTTAATCCCTTGTGCCACCAGGGAGTCCCTGTTTGTTTGAAACATACAGTCTCTCTCCCTCCCCTTGGGATGTCCTGGGGTTTGCTTAACAACACCACTAGTGAATTATTCAGTGTGGTGCAAGCAAACTCTCCTTTGAAGTAGAAAGCAATCTGAGTGTAAGGCTGGGCTCTGCAGCTACCATTTGGGAACCTGAAAAAGACAGTTCAAATCCCCAGACTTTCATTTCCTCATCTGGGAAAATAGGAATTATGACAATAATTTCCATGTTCTCTTCCTAGGGCAGGTTCGCAGCACCTAAAAGCTGTTCACGGGACAGGCTTTGAGACCTAGCGGATGTTATGTTGCTGAGCTCAAGGAGCAGGGTTTAGGGGTCACCCCCAAACTGGAAACACAGTAGGTGTTTGCTGGGTTGATCTAAGGATTTGTAGAGGAAAAGTGCTGGGAGGGTTCACTTGTTGGAGGAAGGAGTATGGGAGGGGAGAATCCACAGCGTGAAAGTCCCCCATTGGGAATGGTGAGGGTATTGGGGCATTTTCTTAGGGTAACAAATCTGCAGGGGTCAGAGTTCATGGCCTAGGACACTGCAGTTAGTAAGAGGAAATTTAGGGAAAGGGGTGTGAAGAGTAGGAAATCATAAGGACTGGGGGTCAGGGAAACTCAGACTTTAAAATCACTTGGGTATTTTGAGCTAACTCTGCCCTTTGGAATCATCACTTGCTTTGTTTTCCAAGCACCTGGTGTCGTGCCCATCACTCTCCTGGTTTTAAGGCTGAAGACACTTGCCTAGTCCTAGTTCCACATCACCTCCCCCTCCTGGACTGAGACCTTGAGGTCCCATCACCCCATTGAGAGAGAGTAGAGGAGACCCCTTGAAAGACCCGCTGGGGTTCCTCCCGTGAGGGAAAGGAAGAGGTGTGATTGTCAGGAGACATCTGGCTTGAAAATTGGATTTGAAAATTTGATTTGAAATTTGGTTTGAAATTTGGCTTGAAAATTTGAAAATCATTTGTTTTGAAAATTTGAAAAATGAAAAATCGTTTGGTTTGAAAATGTCAGGAGACATTTGGTTTGGAAATTCAGGAGCGAGTGCACACGTGAGCAGAAACCCACGGGGCTTCCGGTGCATCACCCGGTGCCCGCACCCCTGCCCGCGCCCCACTCACAAACATCCCTCCTCGAAGGGTCTGAGGGTGGGGGCAGGGGGATGGACAAGGCCACTGGTGGCCCCCAACAGCGCCCCTCGGCCCCCTTCCCCACCGGCCTCCAGGTCCCGAGGGCAGGGGTGAGGCTGATTAAGAAGGGCGATCAGGAGGTCAGGACCTGCAGCCAGCTGCCGGCTGACCTCAGGGACTAGAGCTTGTGCAGCGACACAATGTCAGTCGCAACCTTTGCCCCCACCCCACGGCTGGCGGATGGAGCTTATTCCAAAGAGGAAAACGTCTTTAAAATAGAAGCTCGCCTTCTCAGCCGCCGGCTCTTCCTGCACCTTCAAGGCTGTCACTGGAAGACTGGAGATGGTTGTTTCCCTTCTCTGCTGAGCCAAGAAAGGGGCCAGGTGGGAAATGTACCCAGTGGAATAATACACCGCTGGGACCAATTATTTTCTTGGATCCTGTGAAAACATTTTGATTTCCAAGGAAATGGATCAGAGAGCCCCTCTGTCTTTTTGGACAAGGGAGGGCCCTTCTTGTTTTCTCTCTTGGCCTTTGCCTGGTGCCCAGAGCGACAGCTACACTCCCAGTCTGGGGCTGTGCTGTCTGCACTTAGATTTATAGTGCTTAAAATGAAATACAATTATGATTGCAGTTCTCCAGCCCTATTTCAAGGGCTCAAGAGCCACATCTGGGTGTTATCATCTGTGTTGATAGAGCAGCTATAGGACATTCCCATCATTCTAGAAAGTTCTTTGGACAGTGTTGGTCTAGAGTAGTGGTTCACCATGCTGGCTGCACTTTAGAATCACCTGGGAGCTTATGAAAAGTCCTGATGCCTGGTTGGGGTTCCCTCCTCCCCAGATTCTAAGTCACTAAGTCTGGGGGGAAAGTCAAACTTCCCTAATAAAGATCATGTAGGGTGTTTTTTACAACAACGCAGACGCTTAGGAACCTCTCCTGAGGATTGTGATTCAGAAGGTCTGGGCGTCTCAGGTATCTGTGTTTTTATTGAGCCTGTCGAGTAATTCTTATGGTGGGGCAGGTTTGGGTGTAGACAGACACAGGAGGAATGTCACCTTAGGTCAGACAGGCATCATGCTGGTCTTAGGCCTGCAAAGTGGGCTTTTACCTGTATCTAGGTCATAGGTAAGGAGAATGGAATGCAGGAAAAGATGGAATTCTCACCCAAAGTCTCCCAGCCACTTGGTGGTGGTGTGGGGCTGAGCATTTCAGAAAGGGGCCTTCGATCATTTGGGGTTCAGGTCATTAATGTGTGACCTTGGACAAGCCATGAACCTCCATGCAGTTTCCTCCTTTGTAACCTGGGAATCACACCAGTTCCTACCCGCTGGGTGTGGTGGCACTAAAGGAGAGGATGTGGGTGGGAACTCGGTGCCACACTGCAGCTTCAGATTAGTGTGGGGTCAACGCAGCTCTGGGTAACAGAGAATACCACCCCAGGTCCTTCTCTTCACACCTGTATTCCAGAAGAATCTTCTGTGCTTCTCACAAAATCTGTCTCTCTTCTCCCTATGTGTCTCTGTGTCTTCTGTCTATCTTCCCTAGTCTCTTTCTCTTTCCCTGTCTCTTCCATTTTCTGTTTCTTTCTGTCTCTCCCCATCTCTCTTTGTCTCTGCCTCTCCTGGTCTCTGTCTGTCTCTGTTTTATCCTGTTTGCTGGTCCTTCACGGCACGGTTCTAGTGGCTGGGTGTGAGGTCAGAAAGATTCTCGGCCTCTGACCAGTGGTCCCAGGGCTGCCACCTTGCTCCGGCCCACTGGCTACAAAAACAATTTCAGCAGAATAATAAAAACAGTCGTAGGAACAACAGAAGTCACTGGTGATAAAGCAGCAGTGGCCTTGCCGAGTGGGGGCTCTAGGGTGTCCTTGCTGAAACTGTGTCCCTCCTTTCCTTGTATCCATGAGGCAGGTGTTAATGTTCTCTCTCATCACACCAAGGAACAGAGCCTCGGAGTCCCTCAACCCAGGGGAAGGACATCTGAGCCCAGGTTCAGACCTCAAAGCTGTTGCTCTAGATTGTCACTGAAACAGGAAAATGTGAGCAAAAAAGCAAAACAAAACAAAACAAAACCCAAAAAACCACGGACACATAACGGAAACAGAATTTTGCATTTCACATGGAGTTGGACTCTTACGCCGTAACCAGAGGGATGGGGGGGTCGTTTTCCCCAATCATACCTTTGGTGTGATAAGCTAGGAGCAAAGACCCCCACAGTGTCCTGGTCCCCACATTTCTGCTCTTTCCACCATAACATCCTTCAGGAGAAATTAGAGTTGCTGTGATTTCTAGTTTCCCAGGAGCCTCATCTCCTGCCCACTCCGGGATGACCAGGGCTGAAAGCGCTGGCATTTGGTGAAGGCCTGAGCAAACGCAAGAGGGGGCTTATCTACCATCTCATCTGAGTTCGAGTTCTTTCCCAGGGAAGATCCTGTGACCTCTAGTTCCCTTTAGGGAGATGCCGGCTCCTGGGAAGCCCCTTTCCCCTTAGTATGCTGGAATTCTCCATACATGTAGTAGAAACTAGCCCATGAGCTCGGGAGGCAGTGAGGGAAGGTGCCAAAGAATGGTGTTGGGCTCAGCAGACCTTGGTTTGAATCCCTGTTCTGTTTCCTTCTTGCTGTGTGACCTTGGGCACATCATCTGACCTCTCTGAGCCCCAGCTCGTTCTTTCGCACGATCCTTGTGTGCTTTAGCTTAGACAGTGCCCGGCGATGCTTAGCACTGCGGGGCCCACAATGGGGCCCACTAACCCTAATGATCCCAGTTACCAGCCAGCCAAGTAGCACAGCGGACAGAGGGAGGGGAACTGTCCTGCTCCACCCTACACCCCTTTCTCTCAGTGTTGATTGGAGACAGAGGAAAAGGGGGGTCAGCCCTGGAGAAAGGACAGAGGCCCTTTAATGAGCTCAGGAAAACCCATCTCCTGACAATAACAGCCCAGGACTTTGCAATAACATCCTGCCAGAAGAGGCGGCCACAGGATGTATGCTGGGGTGTGGGGGGCTGGGGGCTCAGGCAGCAACCCCACAGCCCCCAGCCAGCCTGCCCGCAGGCCCTTCAGCCCTAGGGGGACGCAGGAAGTAGCAGCGGGGATCAGAGGGGCCTGAAGACTTCCCCTTCCTCACGCATCCTGGCTGACACAGGGGCTGGAGCCTCTGCTCTCCAGGACCGACATTCCCTTTGGGCAGATTGCTGGCACTTTCCCTGGGAGCGGCTCCCGCCCCCGGCTGCCCTGCCATAGCTGAGCTGCCTCTGCTCAGCTCCCCCTGGGCCCCACTGAGTCAAGGCGCAGGCCAGGAGGGGATGAGTGGTCTGTACCTGTCAACCGAAAGAACAGGATTAGTGGAGGCCTCTGTGTGCCCACAGCTGAGCTGCAGGGACAGAGGATGCTGGACAGACTCCGCCCTGGGCCCGGGGGGCGGGGGGTGGTGGCCCTAGGGTGATGACAAGCCAATGCAGTGGGCTGAACGGAGTCCAGGAGTCTGGGGGCTTTGGGGCTGGGTGGGGGCGACAGGACTGGAGAGGCTTCTGGTGGAGGGTTCTGGGATCGCTGCTGGGATTGGCAGGATGGGGCAGGTGAAGGGAAGGGAGAGCGTGAGGAAGAGGTGGAGGGTGCCAAGAGGAGCCCAGGGTGGCTGAGCTGGCACTGCAGCCAAGCTGCTGGGGACTGTGGCTGCAGACAATGCCAAGGCTGGGGCTTCGAGGGGTGAGCTCATTGGCAGGGAGCGGGAGGCCCCGGAGCCTGGGAAGCAGAGGAGCGATGCAGTCAGTTTTGGAGTTTGGATGGCGACACCTGCCCTCCCATGTGTGACGCGCCCTCACAGGGCCCCTGCTGCTGTCACGCCTGGCCCAGTTCCAGCCTCTGGTCAGAGCCACAGTGCAGCGAGGTGGAGGAAGGGTCCAGTGGGCACGGCGTC
The DNA here is from genome assembly GCA_004024925.1 of Scalopus aquaticus. Lineage (NCBI taxonomy): Eukaryota > Metazoa > Chordata > Mammalia > Eulipotyphla > Talpidae > Scalopus > Scalopus aquaticus. Next base: position 66,752 of record PVIJ01004507.1, on the reverse strand, counting down.
GGGGGGTAGCCACACCCTGGCTCATCATTTTTCACAGTCACCAGAGTAGGTCACTTTTGCCCTCTGGACCCCATTTGAAGACTCTGCAGCCAGGTGAATCCCTAAAGCACCTTGCGGCTAATGTGCTCCACCACCCACACTAAAGCTAAGTTTCCTGGCTCTGAAGACGCTTTGGTGGTGGGGGGGTGGGGTGGGGGTGTGCACAATGGCAAAATGTGGGCTGATTTTTAGACAGCAGCTGATCGGGGCAGAGAGCGGGCTGGACCATATACTACAGATTCCGGGGGACAGGCCTGATGCAGGCGGGGGTGGGGATTGCCGCTGGCCTCCCTGCCCACACAACTGAGCTTTGATCCCTCAGTCATCTCAGTCCTGAGGGGTATCAGCCTCCCCAGTTTGTGGGCAGGGGACAGAACAGGCTACCCCTGCTTTTGCCATGGGGGAGTTTGAGGATCCTGCTCTTAGGACCCTCCTGTTAAAGGGTGACTAGCCAGCCCGGGCCTTTGGAGACCCTGATCCCTGGAGTCAGAAGTAGGGCCCATCCCTATGCAGGCACTAGAGAAAGACGCCGTCTTGAAGCGGGGGACCTGGGTTGACTCTGCATGAGTCACATGACATGGGACCTTGGGAGCTGAGATTCCTCATCTGTCCAATGACAGAGCTTTCCTGAGTAATAGCTGTGTTCAGGGCTCTGGGTGCTGGTGATAAAAGATGAAAAAGATGGGGCCACTTCCCTCAGGAAGCCTTCAGCTGCGGGGAGGGGGGCATGTATCTGGAAGTAGGCACTTCTGCACAGTCATAGCTCTGAGTCCAGCTGGGGAGGTGCAGGAAGGCTTCCTGGAGGAGGCTACACTTACACTTGAATGATGGATGCAAGTCACTTGGTGGAAGGAGGTGGTGGTGGTGGTGGTGGTGGTGGGGGAAGGTACTTCAGACATTTCCAAAGGACAAGGAATCTATCTAGTCACCTTGCTGTTTGCAGCCTGAACTCGGGGTCCCCCACCAGCTGGGAGGCAGCCAGCACCCCAGGTCTCACTGGGCACTGTTGCGCTCGCTCTGCTGGAGTGACTGTAAGCGCCAAGCTTGCTTGGGCAGTTCGGCAGCGCTCAGTAGGCTGTCTCCCCAAGACCCTCAAAAACTTAGATCAGAGCTTTGGTGTCCTCCAGGGTTTGCTGGAAGAGAGGCCATCCGCCCCTCCACGGCTTCCGAAGCACAGAACCCTGGCTCCATCTACCCCTCTTGGGGGCAGATGGGTGAGAGGGTTCACGAGTGCAGACTGAATGAGAGCAAACCTACAGTCCCCCGGCTGACTTTTGCCAGCCCTTGGATGGGAACGCACAGGGAAGGCTGCAGCCCCGTGGCCAATGTGGACAGGGAATGAGTGAGCCGGGCCAGCTCTTGGGAGTTCCTGAGCAGGGCAGCTTGAGGCAAGATAGAAAGGGAGAGACGGAATCGGCTAGTTGGGGACGGCGTGGGATAGAGGGAGCCTGGTGGTGTTCCAAAGGAAGGGCATGCAGGCTCTGTGCCTGGGGAGCCTTGTCCAGACCAGGTGGCGGGTGTGCAGAGGGCGCGGGCGGGCGGCGTGATGCCGGCTGACTGGCGCTCGCCTGCGGGTCGTCCAGCTGGCGGCCCTGATGCTTATGTTCTAAGCAATGGGAGCCACCTCAGCAGGGGCAAATAGGATCAGACGTGTGTTTTGAAGAGGAACGTCCCCTGATCCCTGGGTGGGGTGGGGAAGAGGCTGTGGGCGTTGTGCACCTGTTAGGAGGTAACGGGTGGGCCATCAGGGGGCCTGAACGAGTGGCGGTGGGGGAGGTGCTGTGTGGGGTGGTGGAGATGGAGCGAGTGCAGGTGGTCAGGGAGTGGCAGTGTCCTGCTGCTTTCCGGCCTGCGAGGCCTTCCAGCCCACCCCTTGTCTGAGGGTGCAAGGAAACCGAGGGTCTTGCCCTCGTGCTAGTTGGCGGCGTTAGCACCTGAGCCAAACCCCATGTCCATCCTGTTCTTTGCCAGTACTATCCTAGAATGGGCAAGAGCAGAAGAAGCCCTAGAAATCCACTCATTTCATTCTTCAGAGATCCACTCATTTCCTTTCAGAGAAGGAAACTGAGGCCCCCAAGGGGTGCAGGCTTGGGGGACCAAAGGCCACCCAGGGAGTAAATTAATTAATCTGTCGAATGGGCCAGGCATGTGTAAACAAGGCTCGGCTGACCCCGGGATGGGGGGACATGTGTTTGTTCAGGAGGGAGGCAGCTTGGCAGGCGTCCCTCCAAATGCTTTCCCAAGCCGCCTCGCACCCGCTGGCTCCTCTCTCAGCTGGCCGCCTGGGTTAGGGAATCCAGATGTCTGGGGCCACCGAGGCAGCCTGTATTTTCCCACGTCGTGACTCTCAGCATTTGGGCTCCATCAGTCAGCGGCCTCGCTGGAGGGGCCTGGTGGTGGGGAAAGGCAGGCAAGACGTCTCAGCGAGTTTCCCAGGGTTGGGGTTCAGGGAGAGGGCTGGTCTCCCTGGGTGCCTGCTCGGGGTGTCCTCTTGCCAGTCACCATCGTGATAGCATCAGCTGCTATGACTGCATCTAGCAGATGTCATCAGGACCGCGCAGCCTCAGACAGAAGAGGCCGCTGGGGTCAGGAGTTAGCCTGGATGCCCAAATGTTGGAATTTTCATTTTCTATCTTTTTTTAAAAAAAGATTTATTTATTTGTGCATACATGAGATGGGGTGTAGGCAAGAGCTGTGGGAGGGTGAGAGGGTTCACCAGAGACAGAGCGGGGGAGCAGAACAGGTGGATCTACTGAAACACACTGCTGAGGGGAGCAGCGGGCGAGGCAGGAGAGGTCTGCTGCGCCATGTGGGAAATTGCCTGGCCGGGGATCGAACTCGTGCTGCAGCGGCTCTGGGTAGCCCCACAGAGCTGCGCTTAACCCGTTGCGCCACCAGGGAAGCCCATTTTCTCTTTTTTGAGGAAAACAGGAGGAATATGTGGAATCGGGATTGATCAGGAGGTTCCAGAACATACTTTTGGGCAGCTGTCTGAAAAGTTCATTGTCAGTGTGACCTGCTGTTGTCCCCGAGGAATCCTGGGGTGCTCTGGAGGATCTCAGAGACTCAGTTCTCTGCAGCTGCGCCCTGTGCGCTCGCAAAGTTCAGGCAAGGGGCAGCAGCTTGGGTGGCGTCTGGGGGTGGGGGGCTGGGGAGCTGTGACACGTCCCCAAGCACTGAGTCTTTGGAATTATACAGCCCCGAGGTGGGACTGGGGGTCGCAGCTGTCCTGGGCTCAGTGCCTACCTGTGTGACGCTGTCTCCCCAGCCCCCACACACCTCTCTGGGCTGGCTTTCTTGTTTTACTGGGGGGAGTGAGGACACCTATTTTATGTCACTGTGGACACTGCAGGAACTGACGAGAAGCAGGCACACTGTCTAGCATTGGAAAAGCAGCCGGGACAATGGTTGCTGTTATTTCCCATTCCAGGACCCTGAAATCAAGCAAGATTGAGTCAGATTGATTTGGAAGAACAGAACCTTCCTCTTTGATTCTGGCCACTGCTGGATGTCTCAGGGGTTCACTGTCATGGCAACGAGTCGTGGATGGCGAGGAAGCCCGGGGCAGCTGGGCAGCCAGAACGCGGCTGGCGCCATGGCCAGCAAGGGCGGCAGCCTGATTAATGGCCACCTGGTCCTCTGGCCTCATCTCTGGCCCCCCTGGGGGATGCTTCTCGCCCAGGGACTGGTAGAGCCTCCCTGCCCCCAGGGTGTGCCAGCGCCCTGGTCAGTGGGCACCGTTACAGATGCCAGAGTCTTAGGGCTGCTGAAGCAGAATATGAGACCTGAAAGGGACCCTGAGATTAGTTATTCTGAGTCGCCTTTCTTTATGGCCGAGTGAAGAACAAATGGGCAGTGAAAGCCTGCAGCTTGCCCCGCACAGTAGGAGTCTTGCCCCATGGGTTCATTTCTACCACCACCCTGGGCAGTGGTATAACATCCCCTCAGGGAGCTGAAAACCCAGGCCCAGGGGCGAGGCGTGGCAGGCACAGAGGGCTGATTTCCCCTGGGGCTTTTCTGACTTTAGCTCCGTGTTCTGTCTGGTCTCATGTTGCATGTTTGCCTCTTGAGAACTGTGCGACTTCTTCTGGTGTCTTTCCAGTGCTTTGGACAGTGCTTCACACGTAGTAGGGCCTCATTAAAAAGTTTTTGAACAAGTAAATGGCCATGGATGATCTTGGTGCCATTTTGCAGCTAAGTACCTATAAGTGAGTCAGGTGTGTGTGTGTGTGTGTGTGTGTGTGTGTGTGTATGTGTGTGTGTGTGTGTGTTCCTATGAAGCTCTGTGTTGTGAAAAAGCCCTAAGGCTTAAAGATGAAATGCTCTGTTGGCATGAAAGTCTCTCCACCCTGCCTGTGCCATCTCCCTGATTTTCTCTCCCTGGATACCCTCATTTTCATCTTTGCTGGCGGGAGCACCTTAGCTACATGTTTCAGGTGCCCCTTCACCGTGAAGCCGCCATTGTGTCTGTGAGGGCACTTGAGCTCTTGCTTCTCCAAGTTTCTGCCCTACTTGCTGGGTTCTGGCATGTGTGCTTGGCCGTGTCTGTGCTGTGACTTGTCTCCTGTGTCCGCACCTCTGCCAACAGTCCACGAGCTCCCTGTTCCAGCCTGGACCTGTTCCATCCCCGTGTCTCCCGATGCACCTGGCTCAGGGGTAACAGGCGCAGCCATCATGAATATGAACTTGGGTGGAGTTGACTTGGGGTGGAGACTGCAGGCCCTCAAGGAGAAGGGGTGCCAGGGGTTCCCCAAGGAGGAAGGCTAGAACTTGCTAGCGCTGGCCAGTGGGCTTCTGTCCACCTCCTCTCCTGAAGTGTGTGCTGAAGTCAGCCCTCTCCAGGGGCCTCTCTGACCTCGGCTGACCTTCTTGGGGCTGTTTTCTCATTCTCTTGGATCGGGCTGAGAAAAACAGGAAGAATCATTAAGAGATAGGGCCTTTGGAGCCAGCAAAATTATCACTGATACTTTTTACAGACACCAAATGCTTTGTTTGCGCCCTGCGACAGAACAGGCTTTTCCTGCTGGCTCCAAAAAGCCTCTACTCACCTCCTTTACTCACCTCCTGGGTCCTCCCAGGTGCCACATGAAGCCCCCCCTTTTCTCTTTTTCTTCCTGACACAGTTTGAATCTTTAGCATTTTTCAGACTTAAAAAACTCAGAGGTGGAGGGGTCTCCCTGGTGGCGCAACGGGTTAAGTCTCAGCACTATGAAGCTATCCTCAGCCACTGTGCATGAGTTCAATGCCCGGATGGGGAGATTCCCACATGGCGCAGCAGACCTCTCCTGCCTCGCCCGCTGCTCCTCTCAGCAGTGTACTTGGGTCAGTCTGCCTGTTCTGCTCCCCACTCTGTCTCTGAATTCTCTCACCCTCTCATAACTCTGGCCTACACCTCAGTTCTTATATACATAAATAAATGAATCTTTAAAAAAATGTAGAGGTGGAGGACCCCAAGGTTGTGTTCAGCATCTCATTCTGAGAGAACATCTCATTCCTGGCTTCTCAAAGTGTGGTCCAGGGACCAGCAATCCTGGAGGCTTATCTGAAGAACATTTCCCAGTCTACTGATACAGAATCTGCACCCTTGCAGGATCCCTAGGGAATTATTGAACACATTCAAGTTTCAGAGGCTACTCTAACCACTTTTTTTTTTTTGTGTTCTGTTTTTGTTTTTTTCTTAATAAGAGTTTGTGTCTGAACCCTGGGGAAAGAAATTAACTTGTGAGCTAGTGACAAGATTAATTTGGCTTACCGAGTGTTTTCTGAAAAGCTGCTGTCCACTCAGCCATGTACTAGGCACTGTGGATAAATTTTCAAGCAGGGATCCTGGTCTCTTGGGTCTTCAATCATTTTTGTATGTATCCCTAACTTTTTTTTAATTAAAAAATGGTATATTTAGAAGGGGAATGAGGAGAGAGAGAAAATATGTCCTAACATTGTCTTGTCCACACCACGGTCTCAACGTTGTTTGTTGAGTCCTAAGTATCTCGAACAGGCTTCCTTCCACTTCAGTACAGCTGCTGCTGTAGTTACCAGCCCCCTTGAATAATGAACTGTCGGGCAGAAACAAAGTTTTAAGAAGGAATTCTGAGGGCAGGCTCTAGCTTCGGTTTTACTGACTCTAGCAGCAGACTCCCAAGTCTCTGGTGATGAGCTAAGATTCTTGCAAACCACAGATCCATAGATCATGATGAAAGGAGGTTCTGTGCCCAAATTAAGGGTGATTTCCAATTCGCTAAGCATCTTTGATGCAACACGGACTCGATCAGAGGCCCAGCTCAGCAAAGGTTGGCTGATCGTCCTCCTCTTTGTGATTGATGGCTCTGTTCTGTCCATCCTGATGTTTTCTGGGCATCCTGCTTTGTTTGGGTTGCCTGAGACCTGATTTCTATTTGGTGTGGATAACTCTTCTTCTAGGGAACTGTATTATTCATTTAAGTTTTGCTTAAAGTAATTGCTTGAAATGACCTTTCTTTTCTTTTTTTAAAATATTATTTATTTATGCATACAAGAACTGGGGTGTAGGTCACAGGTGTGGGGCAGTGAGAGGGTTCACAAGAGATAGAGTAGGGAGCAGAACAGCCGGATTCTCTGAAGTACACTGCTGAAGGGAGCAGTGGGCGAGACAGGAGAGGTCTGCTGTGCTGTGCGGGAAGCTCCTTGGCTGGGGATCGAACTAGTGCTGCAGGGGTTGCAGAAAGCTTCATAGGCTGTGACTTAACCCGTTGCACCACCAGGGAGGCCCAGAATGACCTTTATTGTCAAGGAAGGCTTTGCACCCCCCTTACCTTTCCCTCACGTGGTGTCTGTCCAGCGTGGCTGCTCTCTCTAATTCACTGGCTCGGGGCTCATCTGTGCTTCTCTTGGCTGTTGCTTCACTTCTGGGAGCCTAATGTTGTTCCACGATTGTGGAGTAGGTGGTGGATTCTTTGCCTGGAAGAGGTCACATACTACCCTGCATCCGAGTTGTAAATGGCTTTTCCCTTGGGCAAAAATGAGCCCCAAATGCCCCATGATATGTCTCTCTGTGACAAAGTTATTTTATGTCAGTAACTTAGAATGCCAATGCACCCCAAGACCAGGAGAAGATTGGTTGTGATCATATCCTCTTTATTAATTTTTGTTGTCTTTGCCAAACTCTTATTAGTTAAAACTCTCCTTAATAGTCACATCTTTATAACATTGTGCAGTGGCCTTTCCCAAAGCAAAGGAAAGGGAAATGCATTTTCAGTGGCGTTATTCTTGGTGGAGTTTGAACTGGGGATGTCACCCGTTCCTTGCATTGTCCAATTTAATGGCGTCTAGAATCATTAAATTATTTTTAATACAAAAGAGCAGCAGCTAAATTTTTGCTGCTTTCATACTATGTACTGGGCACTCTTTTAAGTTCAGTGGTAGGAATTATATCATTGGATCCATACTCTAATCCTATGAGCTATAATTACCCTATGAAACAGAGTGAGTGAGGGGATCCCTGGTGTCCTAGAGGTTAAGTCTCAGTGCTATCACCCTTACAGCCTCAGTTTGATCCCCAGCCAGGGAGATTCCCACATGGCGCAGCAGACCTCTCCTGCCTCATCCACTGCTCCCCTCAGCAGTGTTTTTCAGTAGATCTGCCTGTTCTGCTCCCCACTCTGTCTCTGGTGAATCCTCTCACCCCCCCGCCCCCGCACCTCTGGCCTACACCTCAGTTCTCCTATAAAGATAAATAAATAAATATAAAAAGTGAAACAGAGTGAATGAGTCAGGGAAATATAGAGTAACTTATCTAGCTAGTAAGTGGCCACAGCAGGACTTGAACTTGGAGGCTGGACTCTGGCGCAGGGGCTGTTATCTCTGACATAGCAGGCTTCTGGGGTGCGGTGGTCACTTTGGGTTTCGGTCTTATGTTGCTGATGCACTTTCCTCTCCAGTAAGTCTCTTTCTCACAGTGTCCGCTTGCATATTGTTGCATAGCAAATAGCTGCAAACAGACACTTCAAGCAATAAATTAACTGTGTTAAACCAAGGCATGTTAAACATTTTAAAAGTTTATTCAAGCAAATATCAACTGGAACCAGGCAGCATCAAACCAGAAGTGGTTAGGTGTGGGGCACCAGCAGGGGCAAGAACTAACTAGAACTACCTAGAGAAGACACAGAAGCAAAGCAAGGAAATGGTTGGATTGGCTGTTGCTTTATTTGGGAAAGCCTCGTTGGCTTTTTGTGATTGGCTGTCTTTAGTTGAGATTTCTTAACCTTGAAGCTTTACAGGCTTAGGCTGGAGTGTGCTCACCCAGGCCACAGGCATGCTAGCTGCTTCATTCTCACGGCCATCTTGTTTAAGTGACTTAGAAGTGGTCGCCATTGTAGCTTAGCTGGACAGTTCTTTTGCTGGTCTGCTTGGGATCTCCCCTGTAGCTGTGGTCAGAGGGTGGCTGGGTCTGGAATGCTCTAGATGGATCCATTAATATGTTGAGAAGTCGAACTCAGCTGGCGCACTCGCTGGTCGAGTCTCTTCTTTCCCTGTGGACTCTCTCTGTAGAGCAGACATTTTTTTTTTAAGATTTATTTATTTATACATACAAGCTGGGGTACAGGCCAGAGGCGTGAGGCGGCGAGAGGGTTCACCAGAGACAGAGTGGGGAGCAGAACAGGCAGATCAGAAATACACTGCTGAGGGGAGCAGTGGGCGAGGCAGGAGAGGTCTGCCGCGCCATGTGGGAATCTCCCCGGCTGAGCATCAAACTTGCATCACGCGCTGCGACAGCTCCACTGCGCCACCAGGGAGGCCCTGTAGAGCAGACTTAACCGTGGGAACTCCCAAGAGGACACAGGCGCAACTGCTGGGTACTGCTAAGGATTAGACTGGAGCAGGCATTATTTCCTCCACCTTCCTTTGGTTAAACTGAGTCCTAGGGTCAGCCCAGATTCAGGGTCAGAGTGAGCTACTCAAAGGATGCATCTCAGTCCCTGGTTTGGAGACCAGCTGTCACAGGTAGCCAAAGCTTGAAGGTGGGTTAGCACCTGGAGAACAGATGTGGATTAAAACCCCAGCTTGTCACTTTTTAACTGTGTGATGTTAGATAACTCTCAGCTGCTAGTTTTTTCCCTGTGAAAAGGGAAAGCTAGTGTGACTAATTGACTATCACTCTGTGCCAGGCACTACCCTAAGCACTTTATGGGCTTGAACTCATTCAAACCTCTTGGGGGCCCTATGAAGTGGCCTCGTTTGATGCTGCCTGGTTCCAGTTCACAGTCAGAGAAACACCAAGTCATGAGGTCACCTACCCCGGCTCACATGGCTGGCAAGTGGCGGCAGTGGGATTTGAACCCAGGCAGTGTGGCTCCCTCCCCGGTGCATACTCCTAATTACGCCATGGGTTTCTCAATAGTAATCTCCCAGGATGGCAGCGAGCTATTGAAGGTGCAGCGTGTGGCACGGTGTCAGTGTGCAGCTGTGGACAGTGGTTATGAATGTTCACTGTGCTAGCTTCCTCCCAAAAGGGCCAGCTTGTCCTTTTCATGCCTCGGCTAAGACAATACAAGCTGTTCATTCCCCTTTTTCTTTATACGAGTCTGTGTGATATTCCCGTTTCAAAACTATCTGGGTCCATCTCAGACCTAATTTGTTTCTTGGATTTGCATCTTTGTCTACAGCCGAGGGAGTCATACTTTACTTCTAGGAAGCCACTTGAATTTAATGCTCTGCCTCTAACTCATCACAGCGGGTGCATTCCCCTTTCTCTTTACTCTGCCAATGCTGCTGACTGTTTTGGCTGGCACGCCAGTTCCACATTCTGCTGAAGAGCCACGGTGACACTTGGGTGATACAGGGCATTTAGATCAATTCAGATTTTTTTCTAACCCTGTCTCTGGGCTCTTAGGTTTGGGCCGTTTCCTGACATTATGAATCTGTTTATCTGCTTCCTCCCTCCCTCTTCCGACTTACTCATCAGGGTTTTCTGACTTGCTCTGTGTGTGTGTGTTTATTTTTTGTAGAACTAAGATAGCTTTTCTGTTCCTTGGATCTGGCTAAGGATAGCTATAGCTGAAATTAAAAAAAGACATAGGGAGTTATTCTTGATTCCTCTTTTATTTTCTCTTCCCTGCATCCAGCACATCTTCAGCAGGTCTCATTGAGTCACATTTAACACGTACCCTCAGTTTTCCTCCTTATCTAGCCCACGGACACTGGGGCCCCTTTAGAGCCTCTTTCAACTGGACTTAGGCAGAAGCCCCCTCCCCGGTGCCCCAGTAAACGTCCCTGGGATCGTTTTCCACTGAAAATATGTTTCCATTTTCTTTGAAAATATAATCATACCAGGTCACTCCTTTGCCTAAAACCCTCCAGTGGGTGCCCATGGCATTTATGTTACATATGAAGTCTGACCAGGGCCCACGTGTGGGGCGTGGAGCTGGGTCTACTTTTCCAATCTCATCTACCTACCCTCTTCCTGCTATATTTTCTTGGCAGCATTTATTGCTGTCTGGAATTCTTTTTCTTTTTTTTTAAGAAGCATTAAAAAAAGATTTATTTATTTATGCATACAAGCTGGGGTGTAGGCCAGAGGTGTGGGGTAGCGAGAGGGTTCACCAGAGACAGAGTGGGGAGCAGAACAGGCAGATTAACCAAAATACACTGCTGAGGGGAGCAGCGGGCGAGGCAGGAGAGGTCTGCTGTGCCATGTGGGAAGCTCCCCAGCCGGGCATCAAACTCTGGCTCTGCAGCTGCCAACAGTCCCATAGCGCTGCACTTAACCCGTTGTGCCACTAGGGAGGTCCTCTGGAATTATTTATTTTTCTTGTTTATTGTCTGATCTACCTCCATTACCTCTCCCTTCCTATTCCCTTTAACAAAGTAACATCAAAGGGTGGGACTTCATCTAGTCCATTGCCTTATACCTGGCCTTGGAAACATGCACCTCTGACGTGGACAGAGGTGATGGATCTTTCTGAGTGAGTGAACATAAAACCAAGAGGGAAGAATTAGAGGCTACAGAGAACAATGGCAGGACAGGACTCTGATTCCCAGAGAGCAGAATTGGGGTACAATAAAGGCCGTCGCAATGATCATCATGGTCTTCCCTCTGGATTTTGGAATTGCTATGGGCCACTGGCTCCATGAACACTGTGTGTTTTTGTGTCCCCCCCCTTTCCAAACTAGGTGTTGTTCTTCTGCCCCTGCACCATCAGAATATTGTGTGTGTGTCAAGTGAGGGGGTGGTAGCCTTCCTTTTAATGGAGAATACTTCATCACTGGTGATCTTGACTTTTGAGTTACATGTGGTAACAGGGTAAGATTAGTGTGGGAGGAAGTTGGAAACAGCAGAGGAGACTGTGTTTAAGATGAGTCGGGTTTACCAAACCCTATTTCCTTTGCCTTCTAGGTACATACTAGTCTACACCCTTGCAGTTAAATGGAGTCATAAGACTGAGTTCTGACCTATGAAATGTGGCTGGAATCAATGTATCAAACTTTCAGCTTTGCCAACCTCCCTCCCCAAATCTCCCTTGAAATGCACTTAAAAATATGTTTTCTTTCATCTAGCTAGAGACTCTCCCATTTATTTATTTTTGCTTGGAAGAACTAGGGTATAGGCCAGATGTGTGAGGGTTGAAAGTTGTGGTGTAGGGGGTGAGAGGATTCACCAGAGACAGAGTGGGGAGCAGAACAGGCAGATCTATTGAAATACATTGCTAAGGGGAGTGGCTGGAGAGATAGGAGAGGTCTGCTGCACCATATGTGGGTTATCTGCCTGCCTGGAGATTGAACTCAGGCTGTAGAGGTGATAGCACTGAGATTTAACCTCTAGGCCACCAAGGAGGCCCCCCCAAATCACCCTTGAGATCCTACATATTGAAGAAGATCCAGTGGAGGACTCTCTGGCATCAGGATGCCAGAACTACTAGATGGAAGGATCCTGGATCCTTGAATGATTGTGTGGAGCAGAATCTTTACCATGTATTGAATAGTAACATGACCAGGAAAAAAGCTTTTATTATGTTAAATAACTTGGGAAACAAATCTTTATCCTGTTGGCATTTTGGGATCACCTGTTATCAAATTAGCCTAGCTCAACCAATGCAAAACCAAAACTATGCATAATGAAGTATGCAAGATACGTGTTGGGTTTACTTATCACCCCTCTACTTTTCTTTTGCCAAGTAATTGTAAAGGATCTATGTGGCTAAAAACTTGCTTCTGATTGAGAGTAGATTTTCTTGCATGTCTCATTTTGTTTTTCTCCCCTGATGTCAGTTAGTCACCAGGTATTCAATGCCTAAAGTCAGATTCATTATTTATTAGCTGTGTGACCTTAGGCCCATATCAGCCTGTCTGAGCCTCAGTTCCCTCATCTGTAAGTGGCTATAATAATAATACCTATCTTGGGTTGTTCTGATATTTAAGTGACTTAATCCACATACAGTGATCAACACAGCAGCTGGCATATAGTATATGCTCAATAAATGTTTCATTATTACCATTGTCATCATAAGTTGCTAAGTAGTAGGGATTGAACTGAATGATAAATACAGAAATCTGTGAGATATCTGCTCTTTCATCTGCTATTTATCAAGCTTATTTTTGATATTGCACTTCTTTAATATTGTCTGTATTAAAGACGTAATTTTCAGAGAGAGCTTTTGCCTCTTTCCAATCTCCTCCAATAAGCAATGGTCTGGTATGTATATTCTTTTGTTGTTCTATCTGAGTGTTCTGAGTCAGCATCCATGTTCCCTTTCATGACTTTAATCTGTGAATATGGTATTTGTCTGTACCTGGTGGCAACTGGAGTGGGAAGAATAGAGGGAAGTTAACATCCCTGTTGGAGGAAGAACTCACTTTTGATTTAGAGCCACTTCCTTTTTAGATTACTGGGATAATCATGGCTGCCACTGTGTACTTACAGAGGTGTACTCTGCTCCTCCTTTTTCTGTCCCTTGTCCCAAAGTACAGTGCCCAACTATCTTCTTTCCAATGGGGTGTAGGCAATACTTGCAAGACCCAAGGAGTTGACTATTTCTTCCCTTTCTGTATTAACCTATGAGAACAGAGACTGAACCTGTACTGGGGATGCCTTCGCCCATCTCCTACCACGCATTTAGATGCCTGGTTTACCTGTACACCTGAGCTAATGGCTGGTATGGTCCATCTTCCTGGTTTACACTCCATAGTAATGCTATCTAGGCAGGCACACCCACTTGCCGTGGCATGTTTTATGGATGACCCAAGCTGCAAACACCAACATGTATAAGACATATGCTCTCTTCTTTGTGTAATTTCAGGCACCAAAATATGCCTACACATAGGGGTGTGTGCATACAGACACACGCGTATTCTTTTTTCCTGGTAGAAATATGCTTCTGTGATATTCCTTCTACTCCCACTCATGCCCCTCCATGGCTGGCACATCTCCTAATTATTCCCATCTACTCCCTCCCCATAGACCTTTTGTGTGTATATTTTGGCACACATTCTCTTGATTCCGCCCAGTTCCTTTCTCTCGCTTTTTCTTTCCCTGCCTCCCTCCCTCTCCCTCCTCTTCACAACTCTTAAGAAAATTTGTTAAACTATACACTCTTTATTATTAATGTACATTTATGAAAAATTCTTAACAGTTACAAAAGTACATGGTTATAAAATCATCTCCATACAAAGGTTGGCATCTTCCCTTTCCCCGGCCCTCCCTAGCCCTCCCACCCCCAGACATCAGCACTCTGTAGGACAACACTTAGGAAAACTGAGAACTCTGTGGATCCAGAGCTCTCCACCAAGTGCTGTGGCAGACATGATGGTGATTTTACAAAGAACCTTGCAACTTGCCTCCCTCACATTCCTTTTGCCTCCCCCTGGGGTGGGGAGAGCAGACACATTTCTCTAGCTTTGGAAGATGTTCTTCGGAGTGCACACAGGTGTGTCCTCATGTTCTAGAGCGGGAGAGGATGTCAACAAAGAAATCATGGGGGAAATGGGGCTGCAGGTCTTCCATGCTGGTTGAAGAGAAATACCTGTTTTGGTCTTTTCAAATTTCATATATCCAGCTCCTTGAAAGGAACCAGCAATTTTGGGGACCTATTCTGCAGGGTTTGCTGGGATCCCTGTAAGAATGGAAAAACAGATGAGGGTTTCTGTGAGGGTGATCATAGGCAACAGGTCCAGCGTGTTTAGGTGTGGATGGGGGAGGGAGATCTTTTCTGAAGAACAACTTTCTGGACCCAGACCGTGACCACCAAAGCCCAGTTGGTTAACCAAACTTTGAAATTCTCAGAGCTGGCAAGAAGGAAGCTTCTGGGATAAGGAGTAGAGAAGAGAAGAAAGAAGCCAGGCTATCATTAAGCTGCCTCTGCCATATATTTTCTGAGCCGCTTTCCCCACTCCAACCCTAATGGGATTCCTTACTAGTGTATCAGGTGATGCAATAAATACTAGAATAGACAGTGCCAGAGAACTGAACCCAAGTAGCAGAGAGATCAGTCCCATCAGTAGATACCCAACATATATGCAACCTCATGCCAGACACACAGACTCAGAAACACACTAACATGTTAACCAGTTGGAAAAACTGCAATGGAGCATTGTAGGAACACCTTAATAGGTGCTGGTCAGCAGGGTTGTAGGGACAATTCTACCAAGGACTGCTAGCATATCTCTAGAAGTTTGACCATAGAAGCTGCTTCTGATGGCTTGCACAGGACAAGTAGTGGATTCAGGGAAGACCAGGGAAGTTGATATTCTGTAGTTAACTGGACCTTCTAGTAGCTGGAGAAGCATCTGCTCTTTTTTTTTTAAAGTATCTTCATAAAAGTCATGTATTCTACTCAGAAAGGTTTGTCATTAATGCGGACTAAATAGTCTCATTAGAAAGAACATTCAATTTCAAGGGGGCTTTTGGTGTTACGTTTGGTTCTAATTCTACACAAACGAGTACACATCTTAAATATTTCAGCTATATTTTAGTGAACAAGAGTCTCTAGGAGATTATTGTAGATTTTTATGGCCTCTGTGGGTGGCTTTACTATTTGTATCAGGGCTATTATTTCTAAACGTTCCTCCCCCAAAACTTTGGGTTGTCAGCTTAACTGGTGGGGAACAGCCCCAGGACCTGTCCCCGGACACAGTAGAAGTGAGAGTGGGTACAGTTCTGCCTCAAATGTTATAGGAGCAGGGCTCTGGCCCACAAGTCAAGCGAAATTCAGGGGAACAAGCTTCAAGTATCCCAGGTCTAGCAAAGCTTCTGGGCATGCTTTTGGTTGGCTAGCTCTGGGAAGGACGAGTAGGGAAGACATACTTGGTAGATGATATATTATTCTCCTTCATTGCTTTCAGGCCTACTAGGTGGGTGGGGTAACACAAGTCTGCTGGGACTGGGAGGCTAGGTAGATGGTTCCTGTTTTAATTCTCATCCTGGACAGCCTTGTCAACACGTTAAAGTCTTAAAGTCTTCCTCTATCCCACCTTAGAGCCTTAAGGTCTTCCCTTACCCTTTGTATCTCTCCTGGCAAAGCACAGCCAGGCTTGGGAAGAAGAGCTTAACACAACTTCCTCTCTTGTTTCCCAAATATCTCAATTTTTGGATGACTGCCCTTCAGGGCCACCAATTCTAATGTGTTATTTACACATCGGAAGGCAGGTGTCTCCTTTTTGGACACTTAGATTTGCCCTCCTGTGAGCATATCTAAACCTGTCCAGCAGCTTGGTTTCACTGCCCTTTATAGCATGCTCATGGCCCCACTACCCAATCCTCCCAGGCATTCTTGTCACCAAATACCTGGGAAAGCACTGAAAAGAGAGCTGATTTGGACTTGAGTCCTAATCCGATTGCTTAGGCAAGTCGTACCCACTCTTGAGTCTCTATTGTCCCATCTGCCAAATAGGAGTAATGATGTTTGATTTGCTTCCACACAGGGTTGTGAAAAGTCAGGGAGAATAATGCCAAAGCACTTCAGGAACTGTCCAGTGCTGAACAAATGTGGGGAAGCTGATGAAGCTGATGAAACAGATGAAGATGAAGATGACAACAATGGTAATTGTGCTTTGCACATATAATTAATTGATTTTTTTGACTGACTGATTAGACACAGTTTCCCTGAATGGAGCTGCCTATCATCTTCCTTCTAGAATTTATCCAGATAATCTTGGGTAAATTACTCAACTCTCTACAATTAGTTCATCTGTAAAATGGGAATAATAAAGATCACTAGGCAGTGTTGCTGTGAGAATTGCAATAAACGAGTCAATAAATGTAAAAGGACCCAGAAGACTGCCTGGCTCTTATTAGGAGAATCATCAGCACTACTTGAATTAGAATTTATGTAACTTTAGAGGAACTGTGATGTTCCCCAAACTGAATGGAGAAGTGGAAAGAGCACAACTTATTTTGTTCATTGAGTGGCACGTGACTTTAACTTCTCCAAGTCTTAATTTCCTCATCTGTCAAATGGCAATGGCAATGCTCACCTCAAAATTTTGTTGTGTATATTTAAGGGAATTGTCTGTGAAGAGAGCTTATCACAGTGCCTGACACTGGTGAGTGCTCGGTAATTAACAGCTCTCTCACTCTTACGCTTGAATGGGCGAGTTGCTTAGAAGAAAGTACACACCCTCCTGTGGTCACAGATGTGGTGGCCTTCTCCTCCTTCAGTCCTGGGTACAGGCAGTAGCATTTTTCTGGTGAGATCCCTTGGCATGAGCACCGTGGCAAGCACAGTCACGTGATTAGGAATCCTAGGGTGCCAGGACTCTTGCGGTCCCTGTCGCTGACCTCCTGTTCCCCATCTCTGGAAGCCAATGCTTGAGAGGCAGGAAATGCGGGTAGAAGAAAGGGCACTGAAGGTGTCTGTTCTCAGCTTGCTACTTGGGACTTCACCAATGGCAGCTACCATTGGCCATGGAGTATGGGGGGCAGTCAACGGAAGGTGGTCTCACCAGGTTGCTGCTGGTAGGAGGAGGTCAAAGGGCTGGCATGGAGGTATTCTCACCTTCTGAGGCAGTGGTGGGCAAAGCCAAGGGCTCGCAGATTGAGTGTCCGAGGGTAAGTTTTGGCCCTATGCCACTTCCCTTCTATACACCCAAGACCCGAGAGATTGTTCATTGTTCTAACACACATGCATATTCTGGCCTTGGTCATTTGCTTATGTTGGTCCTTCTTTGTCTTGACAAAGCAGATATTTTTGATGATCCAGCACATGTACCACCTCCACTTTTTCAATACTTTTGGACTCTTCTAGCCACTGTCAATGACTCCTTTTCTGGGCTCCCGTAACTATGTGCACAGAGAGTGCTGACAAATCATTTTAAGGGAACAGTTTTCTAGTATTTCTCCTCGATTAGAGGTAAGTGCCTTGAGGGCAGGGAATAGGTCAGATTCATTTAAAACTCCCAGTTCCTAACACGGTATCTGGCCCACAGTAGTTGCTTGTACAAAATTTATTTCCTAACCTTGCTCGAGCCATGACAGATGTGGCTGGATACATTGGAGCCAGTGTGGGCAGCCAGGGAGGATATCCAGGGGTCAGTGGCGGTGGTGGCCAGTGGTGTGGAGGGACAATGGGCAGCCATATCAAATCTCTTCCTCTTCACTGGCCTTGCTCCAACGGTGGCAGCAGTTGGCTGTGATGCCCAGGAGGAAGTTGGTGGCCACAGATGCGATAGAGACCACAAAGCCCACAAAGGCGATGAAGAGATAATCGTCCAGGGTGAGGGTCAGGTGGCAGGCTTTGAAGCTCTCCTCAGTGAGGGAAAAGAGGGGAGCACCCTCAACTTCAGGGGGCCCACGGCACTCAGCCAGCTGAGAATCTGCAACACAGAACCCAGGGAGGTGAGGTCCCCAGGGAGAGGAGGGAGAGTGGAATTGAGGCTCCCGTCCCTCCTAGGAATAGCTGAGTTTCTTCCATGTGCTTCAAATTTTACTTACCTTCTTTAGCACCCTCAGCAATCCTCCAGGCAAATATTTTGATACTGGTTTTTAAAGCCCTGGAGACTACTGCTTAGAGAGTTTAGACACTTGCCCCAAGTTCAAAGGCCACCACTAATGGTGCTCTTGGGTATTTTGGGGACACCATCTTTTACTCGGCCTCTCAGCTGGTCTCTGCACTTTTGTCCTTAAACCATCATGACACATTTGACTGATGATCCTTTCAAGCCTAAGGTCTTGTCATGTCATTCTCTCCTTGAAACATCTCTTTGGCTTTGTAGCATCTTAGTGACAGCCAAAGGTCTCTGTGAGCTGCAAAGACCCTTCCCCAGGGCTCCTTCTCTACTCTATGTTTATTCCGCTCCATCCACACACAGCTCTTCTATCACCCCAAGCATGCGTTCTTTCATGGGGTGCCTTTGCCTTTGACCCTGAGTGAGGACGCTTTCCCCTGCATCTCTGCACGGCTCAGTCCTTCACTTCCTTGGGAACTTTGCTTAATTATCACCCAACCAGTGAGACCTTCTCTTATGACTGGACATCAAACACTACCCTCATGTGACTTTGTCCTAGGTGAGCTCTGTCTTATCTACTCTGCTTCCTTTTTCTCCATCGTATCTATGGCTGTGTCACAGTTGATCTGTCTCTTCCCCGTAAGCTCTTCCCCGAGTATCCTTACTTAGCATCAGAGCAGTGTCCTTCCGTTAAGTGCTCAGTGAGCCTTTGTAAGAGGAATATGTGAATGAATGACTGTCCATTTCCAACATATGGCGCCGTTCTTGCACTCCATGTGGCTTTTCCAGGGTTAAAAGTGTAGCCTCCAGGGCTATTAGACTAGGTTCAAATCCTGTCTCTACTACTCACTAGTCATGTGATTGTGGGTAAGTTATTTAACATCTCATGTCTTGTTTCTTCCTCTGTCAAACAAAGCTAGTAAGAGTTTCTCTCTCACAGGGTAACAGTGAGAAGTTGATCAGTTAACATATACAAATGATGTATTCTTGGGCTATAACAAACACCGTGGAAGCATGTGCTTTTATTTCGCTAGGTGGGGCTCTGGGCAGATCAGTGGGGGTCGTATTCTGCACAAGGTTTCTGTAGGAGGGGGCTTCTCCTTCAAGTCTCACCATCACCGGTGGTCCCCCCTCATCCCTCCAGGGTCTCATGTACAGATGCCTGATGCTTGTCCCTGGTGTCACCTGACTCTGCCTTGGAAGGATAGTGGCTCTCGGGTAGTTGTTCGACTCTGCAGTGCCGGCACTGGCTTCCGAGCAGCCTGCCAGCCTTCACGCAGTGGATAAATGCAAAACAAACTCTCACCTTGGATAAGATTGGTTTGCCTTTCTGGCTCTCACAGTCTTGCTCCAGAAGAAGGAGGAAAATCTAACTTACCATCCGGAGTCAATGTGACTGTTTCTGTTTTGTGTCGTGTGTCACTGCTGCATATTGATTCTGTGGTTTTAAGGGCAAAGAAGAAAAGGACGGATTTGGATTGAGCTTCCTGAGAAATGGGGGGTCAGGTTTAGAAGGAGGAGGCCATCTGCCCTGAATTCCAGGCGGGAGGGTCCACAGCTGTAAGCATAGGCCTCTGGTCCCTGCCAGAGTGGACCGCTGGGGGCTCTGCTTTCAGAACCGGAAGATGCTGAGTCCCAAAGTCTGTGGTGCCTGTGAGTGGGTGCTGGTGAGACGACAGGAAGCTGGGGGCAGCGGGGGGCGCAGGTGAGGCACCGAGGGCAATCGGTCAGACCCTGCAGGATGCTGGGTGGCAGTGGAGGCTGACAAGGCACCGTCTTAAAGCTGAGTTTTACCCCAAGGGAACCCCAAGTGTCTCTTTATCGGCCCCCAAATAATGGATAATAGTGGCAATCCCATGAAGAAAAGGGGGGAGGAAACAGAAAAACACACAAAGGGCACAGGACTGCTGAGACCTATCAGTGATAGCAAGTTCTCTGTCCTCAGAGTGTGGAGTGTGACTCGGTGCGAAGTGAGTGTGGAGAACGAGGGAACCGGGTTCTTGCTGCGGCCTGTTTGCTTTCTCACTGGGGGCTGTGATCTGTGACTTCCCCTTCCTGGCGCTGAGTCCCTCAGCTGATGCGAAGCTGCTCCGATGGGATCTTTGACCTCTCGCCCACCTTCTCTGGAAGGTCCCCAGGGATCACCAAAAAGGGGCAGCCCGTGAATGGGGAGAAGCCTGCTCCCCAGCGTGCCTTTCCTGTGCTCGGTGCTCAGGAGAGAAGGGAACAGCCTACACAGGTAGAGCAGGTGGGGGTCGCCCAGGCAGCCTCCCCCTCCTGCCCTCTGCCATTGCCCCCTCTAAGTCCCCAGCTATTTTGGTCCCAGCGAACTTCCTCCCACAGCTCTGTGGAAACACTGGAATCGTGACCCACAGCCCCCCCAAACTATTTTGGTCCTGGGCTCCCCACTCAGTCTTCCTCTCCCTCCTACCTCATCCAGCGTCGCTGCTTCTGAACATGTTTGAGCCCAGGTCCCGGGAAAGCCTGCGGGTGGTGCCCAGCTACCCCCATCCTGCTGCTGCTGGGGGCTTGTGCCCGGCTCAGTGCTGCCTCACAGGGGCAGATGACCGGGGGCCCCAGCTGGACCCGGCTTGCCGCCTGCTCCCGGGCTAGCACCCCTGAGCTAGGCCAGGGCTCATCAAGCCTGTGTGATTCAGCCTCCCTCAGTGCCCGTCCCGCCTCCAGTTGGGGTTGGCTGGTTAAATTGCCACAGCCCAGTTTCTCTTCTCAGCTCTCCATCCCATGCCCAAACCTTGCAGAACTCTGGGGAGAACCTCTGGCCAGTCCAGAATGCAAACCTGGCTTTTCCTGTTTACCTAGAACCCCACTCTCCAGGATGCAGCTGAAGGGCCAGGGGTCAAGGCTTGACTCCAGCCCTTAGCAGCTGTGTGGCACCTGGCAGGCTGCTGAACCTCTAGGTGCCTGGACTTCCTCCTCTGTCGAGTGGGCGGTCTTACTAATTCGTGTGCAGACGAGCTGGGCTAAAACAGGTCAAATGCTTAGAACAGAGTCTGGCAGATAATAAGACTAAATAAATAGTGTCAGCCATTTTTCTTCCTTCCAGACTTCCCCCAGCACTTGAAAAGCACTGAAGAAGCAGTCTGGGGACAGGGGAACGTGTCGGGAGTCAAATAAACGTGGGTTCTGCCACTTCGTAAATGAGCGGCCCTGGGCAAGTCCTTCCAGCCTTCTAAATCTCAGTTTCTTCACTCATAAAATGGGCTGATGAAAGTGGGGTCTAGTAGTGCATGCCAGGTTCCCAGACCAGGCAAAGTGCAACCAGTTTGTTACTACCTCTTCTCATGCCTTTCCTACCTGTCTCATGAAGCAAGGGTTCCCTGGCATGTGCCAGAGCCCCCAGAGTACTTACTGAGAGAGCTGGCGGACAAAGGGGACACAGACCAGCACACAGTAGGCGCGCAGATCTCTAAGTCCCTCCTTCTCCTTTGGAGCCTTTGCTTTCAGTGAAGCGAGACCCCCTCTGCTGCTGCTCGGCCGCCCCCCTCGGCCCCTTCCTTACCCGCCGTGCAGCGCTGGATCCGGTTCCGCAGCCACTTCAGCAGAGGCTCCATGGTGCAGCCGCACACCCAGGGGTTGCCGCCGATCTGCAGGGTCACCAGCCCCGGCAGGCCCTCCAGGGCCTCGAGGCTGAGGAAGGCCAGGCCCCCGAAGCTGAGGTCCAGGTCTCGGAGCTGCACCAGTCCCTGGAAGGCCTGCGGGTGCACGCGGCGCAGCCAGGGGTTGTGGCTCAGGTCGATGTGCACCAGCCCGTGGGCCTCCTGGAACATGTCGGCCGGCACGTGGCTGAGGTTGTTGTAGCTCAGGTCCAGGTGCGCCAAGCGCTTGGCGTGGAGGAACAGGCCGGGGGGCAGCTCCACCAGCGAGTTGTTGCGCAGGTCCAGCACGCGCAGCTCCGCGTAGCAGGTGAGGTAGCCCGGCGGCACCGCGGCGATGCGGTTGTGGGCCAGGCTGAGGTTGAGCGTGTCCATGGGCAGGTCTGGGGGCACGGAGAAGAGCCGCTGGCCGCTGCAGTCCACCACCCGGTCGTGGCATCTGCAGAGGACTGGGCAGCTGGCGCCGGCGTCCGCGCGTAGCACCCCAGCTGCCAGGAGGAGGGAGACCAGCAGCACGGCCGGGTGGGGGGGCCGGGGCCAGGGTAGCTGGGACCAAGTGTCACCCATCTCGGCTGCTGGCAAGCGCACTGCCGCAGGGAGGGGCTGGGGCTGTGTCCCTCTGTGGAATCAGGAGTCAGCGGCACCGCCAGGCAGCTCCATTAGGGCCAGAGCCCGGGGGGCGGGGCTTCCGAGCACGTGGTTCCATGGCCCGAGCCCTTCTGGGAACTTTTAAGCCTGGGAGGGCCTAGTGGGTGAGAGCCACAGGAAGTCCCTCTGGGGGCCTAGGGGGCAGAGGACCCAGTGGAGGTCCCCCAGAGTCTGCAAAGATGATCAAAACTTGAGCGGGGCAGGCAGGAGGGCGGGGCTGGACCCGCTGCCCGCGGGTGGGGGGAGAGCCCCTGCCGCTCTTTGGTGTCCCTCTCCCCCATGGCGCTGGGTGCGTTCTCTGCCTCCCTCTGCGAGGTCGGCGGGAGGGAGTGAAGGAGATGAAAGGTGCCCTTTAAAGGTCCTGGCGCTTCTAAATAACCTTAAGCCCTGCCCCAAGTCTGGGACTCGTTAGGACGCCCGGGATGCCACTGAGTCTCCAGCACTCACGGTCTCAGAGGCCGCGGCCCCGCTCCTGTGGGCTCAAGGACAAGGTGGTCTTGGGGTGGACGTTTGGGGAAGGCAGCCTGGGGGGAAGGGGCTCTGCACAGGCCTCCCAAAAGCCCGAGTCCTGATCCCTAGGGGCTACTGAAATCCTCTGGGGGACTCTTTCCCCCGGGAGGGGGGGACCGCAAATGACACCCAGTGTCTGGGCAGCAGACTTTGGAGAGAGTCATGTGTCCGGGAGGTGCTGGATGGGGGTCAGCTGGGGAACTTGAGCCACTTCTCCAAGTCAGCGTTTCTCCCGCCGGCTCCTCGCTCAGCGCCCCAAGCAGAATTCCCTCTGTCAACAAGGAGAGCGCTCAGGCAGGCGGCTGCAGGGCTCCTGTCTGCTGTGCCCTCTCCTGGGCTCCTCGCCCCCCCACCCCCTTCTTTGCCACCAGCCAGTGAATTCTCAGCTCACTACCTGTCAGGCTGGGCTCCGGCCAGCTCCGAGCCCACCATTACATTGCTGTCACCCACTAACACCCGCCCCGCCCTGGTGCTGTCCTTCTGGATCTCTCTCCCGGGCTGGGTGTATTTTCTTCTTCTCCTTATAGCCCCACCCCCATCAGCACCAAACTCCCCACCCTTGAACAACTCTCGAAAATGCATACACATTCTGGCTGTTTGTACACCTCTTGCAGACACTCTTACACCTCTCTCGCTCTCTCTCTCACACACGCACACACACACGCACACGCACACATGCACATGCATTGTTCTCCTGTGACTCCCCCATATTTTTCTCTGCCCTCTGCTCGCACCTCCCCAATTTCCTCTCCAGCCCCCTCCTGCACACACACTCCTACACAGCCCCTTCTCAGTCTGCCCCACCATTTTTCACCTCATCCCTGTGCACTCCCCTAAATCCCCATCATTCTCCACAAGCACTCTGCTTTCTCTTTTGCCCCCCAGCAAGCCCACACCCACACTTGGTCAGGCAGAGAGACAGAGCTCCAGGATTCCCTGGTGTCTCCACCCGCCACCACCCTGCCTTCCACCCTCCGTGGTTCCTTGTTTCTCCCCTGTCCACCTGCCGTCCCCACTTGTCCTCCCTGCACCCCATTGTCCCGTACTGCCGTTCTTCCCAGTGCCTCCAGCTTCAATCCTGCCCACTGGGAAATCACCCAGCTCCCCTCTACCCCTTTATCATCCTGCTGCGCCCCGGGGTGCGCCCACCCCCTGCACTCCCGCAGGCCCTCAGGAGGCTACTTACTCCGCGCCAAGGACACAGCCATCAATCTGCAGCTCACGAGGGTGGGTCTCCCCCCCGCATCCTGGGATCCCTGCTGGCTGCTTCAGGAGGACAGATGGCCGCCCCGGCTCCTTCCAGCCCCCCGCCTCTCCTCCTCCACGGCTCCTGGATCCCGGGGCAGCACCCTCAGTGGCGTCCCCATCCTGTGGTCCCTGTGCTATTTCCCTTCTTTTGCTCAAAAGGGAAAATCAGAGAGAGGATGCTTAGAAGAAAGTTCACAGAATCCAAATGCTTCTTCCCGAAACTCAGCTGGTGCTGAGGCTGCTGGGGTATGTGGCTTCCGTCAGGTCTTCCCCTCCCTCCCCCTTCCCTCCCTCTCCCCCCTCCTCTCTCCCTTTTTCGCTCCCTTTTTTTCCTCGAGGGCCAGGTACTGACGTTTCACTGTCTCTTAGCAACTGCCTCCACATCTCTGAGCAACAGGAGCGCTGACTGTGGACCCCACCAAGATGAAAGAGTAGGGAACCGAGCAGCTGGCAGAATCCGCTGCCGCTGCAGGGTGCTAGTGATAGGGCAAAGGGGAGAAGGTGTGAAGGGGTGGGGGTGGTGGGGGGCAGGGGAGAAGGAGCTGCAGGGAGAGAGGGCGAAGGGCCCAGTGGGCGAGCTCGGAGAGGGGTGAAGGTACGGACTTGCAATCTGAGGTAGAGGAGGGGAAGCTTAAGGGCACGAGACCCAGAAGGAAAAGAGACTTAGTGGGAGGGGAGAAGGAACCTGGGGAGAGGTAATGAAGACGTGAATCAAGACGGAAAGAAAAAAGAGAGCACATGTGGGAAGTTTGTTCACTTAGTGGGATAAATCTGTTCAGTCCAGTCCATCCACACTTAGCATATGTTTCCCTGGGTCTGGGTGTAGTTGGGTGACTAGGTACTGGCTGACTAGACTGTCCTAGCGCTTGTCAGGTACAATCATGGGGGGGGGGGGTGTAACCTTTTTGTTGTCCTTAATTGTCCACAAGTCCTGACTCAAGAACTGCTGAGAACCTCTGGGAAGCAAAGGACCAGTTGCCAAGTCCAGGCAGGGGCTGTGCAGACACTCTTTAGGAGATTGGAAACTGCCAGAAGAACCCTGTAGTCCTGTCCTCCTTCCTGGGTCCCAGGGACTTTGCTGTCCAATGATCTCTCCAAGCTTCCTGTTCCTTCCCACCCTAGAATGACTTCAGATGAGGGTGAGACTGTGCAAACTTCTCTTCTCGATGACTCAATGAATAAGTCTTTAGCTGTGCTGCACTGAAAAAAAACCATCTTGACCATTAGCTTGGTCAAAGAGGGGCTCATTTCTTCATGTTAGTAATTATTCTCTTGAGCACTTGGCTAGGCCCTGGGCTTCCAGCTGCCAGCAAGAGGAATGTAGACTCTGCCCTGACAGAGCTCAGCTCAGTGCTAGGTGTTAACTCACTTAGTCTGGGGAGGTGGGGACGGGGGCTCCTGTTTAAGTAGTAACTCAGGTCTTTAGGGACACCAGATGCAAGAACAGAAAGCAAATATTAAATTCACAGATTCCAGGCATTTACAAAATCTCACAGTCACGTCTTCTCTGATGCACTTCTCTCTCCTGTGGGGTCATAGTTGCTCTTGTACCCTTCCCCCTGTCCTTCCTCCTGTCATGCTCATTTTGAATCGTCCATACTCTGAAGTGTCTGGTGCAGAGTGACAGGCTGGCCACTTTATTGCTACTGATATGCTGAATTGGCTGAGGTCAACAGGATTTGCGTTCCCGTCCTTTAAAGAAGGGAACGGTTTTTCAACTCGTTTATGAGCTTAGAAATAAAATAAAACTCGGATCTTAATGTCTCAAACACATACACACATTGAAAACAAGAAACCCAGCGTCAACAAGTACAGTTGTCCTCAGTCAAGCAAAGCTGGCATAATATCTTGTTAACGTCACCTGAAAAACGGAGGAAAGCGTGGTTACCTCCACCGAGGCTCAGAAAGGCAATCGGCACATTTCAATACTTGTCTAAAGACATGTGGAAAAACAAATAAGAAAGGATGGAGGTTTTCATCCTTTACATAATATGAAATTTATATTAACACTTAGGACCAATAATGTGAATAAAGGAAAATATTTGTTTCCTTAAATAATAGGACCTAGGCAAGAATGCCTCATCACCCTCTGAAAACAGTTTTCTTTTTTTTCTTTAATTTAATTTTATTTAATTTATATCCTTTACATTATTATGTATCTCCTGAGGTTTCCCACCACCACTTCACCTGTGAACCATCACCATAGTCCCTTGTGCTCTTTTCTCCCTTATTTTGGTCTCTCTTCCTCCCCCTCCCCTGAAGAATCTCTTATTTGTGGTTGCCTGCTGGTTTTTGATTTGTGTGCTATTTTCTTCTTCTGATTTCTCGTTTGGCTCTCTTATAGTCCTCCTATAAGTTATATCATTCGATATTTTTCTTTTCCCTTCTGGCTTATTTTGCTGAGCATGATCCCTTCTAGCTCCATCCATGTTGCTGAGAATTGCATGTGTTTATCACTTTTGATCGCTGAGTAGTATTCCATTGTGTACATGTATCACATCTTCTCGATCCAATCGTCAATTTTTGGGCATTTGGGTTGTTTTCATATTTTAGCTATTGCTAATAGTGCTGCAATAAACATAGGTGTGCATGTGCCCTTTTGGATTACTGTTTTTTGTCCTTTGGGTATATTCCTAGGAATGGAATTGCTGTGTCATATGGAAGCTCCATTTTTAGATGTTTGAGAAACGCCACACAGCTTTCCATAGAGGTTGGACCAGTTTGCATTCTCATCAACAGTGTAGGAGCTTTTCTTTTTCTCCACATTCTCACCAACATTTTCTTACCTGTAAAATTAGGGTAATTGTAATGGCACCTAACTCATGGGGTTGCTCTGGGTTGATGAGTTATTAATAAAGTGCTGAGAACAGGACAATGTTTATTAAAGGGACAAGTAAAGTAAAACAAACAGCAGAGTATAAAATTGCTGAAATGGTTATACAACAGGGAAAAGAAATTGCCCAACATGAAAAATGAAGAAAGGAAATTATCCCACCTCACATTTGCCAATGATTTGAATGTTTTCTTGGGCAAGATAAGCCTCCAGACCTTTGAATCCCTCCACTCAAGAACATTATCATTGCATTTAATATTTTCTGTGAAAGTGAGGTTGAATGCAGCAGAAATCTTTTAAGTGACCTTTTACCCATTATCATTCTATAAATAATATAGTAATCACAGTTTCTCAACTGATGTCCTATGGTGCACTGTGTGCCATGAGAAAAAATGTTCCCAGATGCTTGAAAGACATGGAGTTAAATAAAATGAGACCAATTTATTTACTGCCAGATTTCTCAGATGCCTTCATGGGCAAATATACATGGTGACTGTCTGAGGGACAGTCTTGGGGAAGGGGGAGATAAAATCCAGCACTGTGGGCCTCCCTGGTGGCGCAGTGGGTTAAGCACAGCTCTGTGGCTCAGTGGCTGGGCTTCAGTGTGAGTTCGATGCCCCATCAGGAAGATTCCCACATGACACAGCAGACCTCCCCTGCCTCGCCTGCTGCTCCCCTCAGCAGTGTATTTCTGTCTATCTGCCTGTTCTGCTCCCCACTCTGTCTCTGGTGAATCCTCTCACCACCCCACACCTCTGGCCTGCACCCCTGCTTGTATGCAAAAATAAATAAATTTTAAAAAATATCCAGCACTGTCCTCAGTTGGTTGGCTGGCTGCTCCCCATAGCAAATTGACTTTCTCCTGTGCAGCAGCCTTGCAGCGGGAGTGATTCAATTTTGAAGCCTAGTAAAATAATAAATTATTGCATACCATGGCCTTTCAGGGTCCGTTGTAAGTTATTGAAACCATAACTGTTCAATCATGAATGTCAGGGGCTTGCTTCTCTGCAGGAAAAGTACAGAGAAACTAGTCTAAGAGTTGTAGAACACAAATGAATTGAAAAATCGTTTTCATTATTATGATTTCTTGACATCCATGGTCAATGCGTTGTAATAATGACTGAGCACCTTTAAATACATGGTAATTAATCTACCACAGAAGAAATTTATTCAGAGAAAATCACAAACCTTACTAGAATGAAGATATGGGAAAAATGGAAAGCTAACCGTTCTACTTGTTGTGAAAGTTTAAAAATAGAAAAGATCCTGCTTTTTTATCTTACAATAATTCAATGAAATATTTTGCTGAATCTGGTCAATGGATACTGAAAGCAATCTGGGGGAAAATGGGCAACAATGCACAAATAATGTTAACAAAGGAGATAATGGAAAATTCTTAAAAGCAACGATGGTGGATTGACTGAAAGATTAACAACAGTATTTTAAACTGAAAAATCATTCAACAGCATTTTCTGTTTTGGAAAATGGCCATGGCACAGAGCATCCTTTGAGAAAGTAAGAGAATCACTCCCAGAATATAGAATAATAAAAATGGGAAATAATACAACAATGTTGAAAGTAATATTAGTGTCAGAAATGCTATTCAGACATTAGTGCCATACTGTATTATTTATTTATTTTAAGATTTATTTATTTATGCATACAAGCTGGGGTACAGGCCAGCAGTGTGGGGCAGTGAGAGGGTTCACCAGAGACAGAGTAGGGAGCAGAACAGGCAGATCGATGGAAATACACTGCTGAGGGGAGCAGCGGGCGAGGCAGGAGAGGTCTGCCGTGCCATGTGGGAATCTCCCTGGCTGGGCGTCAAACTTGCGTCACCACTGCTGACAGCTCCGCAACGCAGCGCTTAACCTCTGCACCACCAGGGAGGCCCCATACTGTATTTTTCAGATATAGAAAAAAAAATCCAAATGGTCCAAAGTATTAAAGAGAGAAACAAACAATAAGAACAACAACAACAGAAAGAAGACTGATTAGCACTTTTATTCCAGGTGTGCAGCAAAGATATTTTCCTGTGTGAGGAAAAGAAGAATGACATTAATGATAAGGTGGTATTTGTCAAATAAATAATATTTAAAGACAAAAACCTTTCATTGAGCAAAAAATGACAAAATCAGAAAGGAAGGACAGAATTTCAGTAGAAAAAGAGATTTTAGACAAAGTGAATTGAAATAATTCATGCAAAATATATTCAGAAAGGCTACAAATGTAACTTTATTGTTTTATTTTAAATTGAGGTAACATCTTACTTTGGGTATGGCTTAGAGATACACTGTACATATAAATTCTTCTGATGCAAGTACAGAAAAGAAAACACTGTAGCGGGCAAAATTCTGAGATGGCCCTTATGGTAGGCAGAAAATGGTCCTCAAAGATGTTCTTATTCTAATTCCTGAAACCTGTGATGGTCACCTCAAAATACAAAAGAATCTTTATGTGTGATTAAGGATTTTGAGATAGGAATATTAGCCTGGATTACTCAGGTGGGTCCATTGACAATCACAAAGAATCTTGGACTCTTTACCTGCCGACTTGTGATGGAGGAAGAGACCAGGACCCAAGGCCTGCAGGCAGCATCTAGAAGCTAGAAAAGAGCAAGGAAACAGATTCTTTCTAGAACCTCCAGGAGGAACATAGTCCTGGTGACCCGCTTTAGGCTTGTGACCTCCACAAGTGAAAGGTAATTGACTTACATTGTTCTGAGTCACTAAATTTGTTACAGCAGCAATAGATTAGTAATAGGACACTCAAGATTCCCACTCCCTGTGTGTATGCCTCCCCTCCGGTTTTGGCAGATTCTGTGAATATGATGGGGGTCTGGCTCCTGTGATTAGCCCAACGAGTTACTTTATGTGAACCAAAAGGGAGATGATCCAGGTTGGCCTTACTTAATCAAGGCTTTTCCTGAAAGGGTATTTGAGGGGTGCTCTCCATTGCTAGCTCCAAGGATGGGGGGCACATGGAAGGGACTGGAGAGTCCCCTAGTTGCTGACATTTCACTCTGGCATGACAACTAATAAGAAGACAGTATCCTCAGCCCTACAACTCAAGGACCTGAATTCTGCTGATGCGCCTGGAAGATGACTCTAGCTGCAGATGATGCTGTCACTGGCCACCACCTTGATTTCAGCCTCGTGAAATACCCTGGGTGGAGAACCTAGTGAAACTGGCCAGCACTTGGGACCTGAGAACTGTGAGCTATTAAGTGAGTGAGCTTTGAGGCCACGAAATTGTGGCAATTACTTGTGCAGCACTAAGAAATGAATACAAACATTTCATGGGGAAAACGCCTGGTTTCACTAGCAATAAAAAGCATGCTGTGATAATATGTTAAATGAGTGACCATAGGGCCTCCCTGGTGGCACAGCGGTTAAGCGCTGCGCTGTGGAGCTGTCGGCAGCGGCGACGCGAGTTCGACGCCCTGCCGGGGAGAATCCCACATGGTGCGGCAGACCTCTCTTACCTCGCCCGCTGCTCCCCTCAGCAGTGTATTTCTGATCTGCCTGTTCTGCTCCCCGCTCTGTCTCTGGTGAAGCCTCTCGCCACTCCACACCTCTAGTCTGTACCCCAGCTTGTATGTACAAATAAATAAATCTTTAAAAAAAAATGAGTGACCATAAATATATCTGCAGAAGTCCACGCGCTGGGGAGTGTGGAGCCAGATAACATATTTACATCTCGGAGACACGGGAAGTTGGCTCAGCGGCTCACTTAGGAAATTGCTCATGTCTTTGACCTGGCAGTGAGTAAGAGATCAGTTCATAGAAAATACTCATAGCGGGAATGCTTATGAGCACAGAAATGATGGAAATAATATGAATGCCCGGCAATGGAGAGCTTAGCAAATAACATGTTGACAAAAAAGAAACACCAAGGAGAACACCATGACTCGTGGCATCCTTGTGGGTAATATTGACACCTGGGAAACAGGTGTACTCATGAGTGACTCCACCACTCACTACCTGTGTGTCCTTAGACCTGTTGCTGTCCTCACTATGTGCTCAGTTCCCTCATTTCTATCTGAAAGGGTCACCCGGAGACTTGAAAGAGGCAATACCCGTCAAATCCGGCACAGTTCCTGGTCCTTTATAAAAGCTCAGTGACCACAGGCCCACACCATTACTGTTCCTATTAGTATGACAGCTATTTGTCCCTGATGCTTTCAAATCTCTTGCCTCAACCTGGGAAGCAGTAACATATGGGGTGAGGCTGTGTGACAAAGTGGTTACGGGGTCTCTGGAGTTGGAGGGGAGTAGTGGTGGAGTTGGTAGCAGTGAAAACAACACCTAGTGCCCACTCTAAGGTTACTGTAAGAATTCAATATGCAGAGTGTCCCTGGTGGGGCAGAGGGTTAAGTCACAGCAATATGAAGCTGTCCACAGCCACTGCAGCATGAGTTCGATCCCCAGCCAGGGAGCTTCCCACATGGCACAGCAGACCTCTCCTGTCTCCCTGCTGTTCCCCTCAGCAGTGTATTTCAGTAGATCTGCCTGTTCTGCTCCCCACTCTGTTTCTGGTGAATCCTCTCATCCCCCCCACACCTCTGGCCTACACCTCAGCTTGTATGCATAAATAAACAAATCTCTAAAAAAAAGAATTAAATACTCAGTAAAGTGGGTCATAATACCTGGCGCACAGACAATTCTCAACAAGCCTTAATTGCTGTTGTTATTATTATTATATTGTTTCGGGAGGGAGCTAGTGGAGGTAAGTGCAGAATCACACCTCGGCACATTAACCCTTGTTCTTAGGCAAAACCCCAGCCAGCTTTTGTGCTTAGAACCTGCTCACATTTTTTCTCTGTCCCCAGGGTTCCTGCATTGCTGGCTCTGGCCTTGAGCTCTTGTAGTGTTTGCCTGGGTAATCGTCCACCCCATTCCTTTGGAGTTGGACTTGACATTCTGCATTGTTTGTGACCACTTTAGGGGCATGGAAGAGCTTCGCTTACATTCTTTCTGTGTCTATTATCTAGAAATCTCATGCTTCTTTGCTCACCTTGAGTGATTTTACCTTTAAGTATCAGATAAGCTGTACCTGTTGCTGATCCTTGGTCTGGAAGCCGAGGACGACATTCTGGCTTCAGCTGGTTACATATTCCTCTAGGGACACCAGTCTTTCCCCCTGGTGCTGATGCTAACAGAGGCTTCCAAAGACTGAGATGAGAGAAGTGGGTGCAAAGGGGTAAAATAACAGGGACAATTAACTTCCAGCACAGTGGGAGCAGCAGATGCTGTCCCCTTGAGTCACTGTGAGGAAGGTCAGGGTCAGTTGGGAGAAAGGCAGGGGGTCAGAGGAAAGGAGTTAATTGCTTCCTCAGTTGACCAGAGTTGACCAGCCTGGGGATGATGCAGAACCAATGGATGCTGAGTAGTTACAACGCCCCTTTTACAAAGAGGGCCACTGAAACCCATCTGTTTCGTTAACAGATTTATCGAGCACCTACTCTATTCCAAACATTGGAGCATAGCTAGGTGTGCTCCACAGGTAACACACACCTGGACAGCTGACAAGCCTACTATCCATTCTGATTACTGAGTGTCTGCGATGGCTGTTGGTTAAATATTTTGACTGTCCCCCTGGTTAAGAAATAGGAAATAAAACATACTTTCTGGTTGAAGGAGACCGACAATGAACATACCCCCATAAATATATGGGAGGTGACGATAAGGGAAGGAAAAGAAAACAAATCAGGGGTTGTGTGGGGAGAGGTTAAGTCACTTGCCTGAGCTTTCGTAGCTGATAGAGACAGAAGCTGGGCTGATGGGCAGGAAGTCTGAGCATGTGACCTCTGCCTGCAGCCTTTGACAGAAGGCTCATGGGAGCATCCAGCATGACCCTATGGTCCTGCCTTAGGGGATTCAGGAAGAGTGACTGTCTCAGGAGTTGGCTATCACATATTTACCGAGCCCTGACTGTTTGCAGAGACCATGCTAAATGCTGTAAATCCAGCCGTTATAATAACAGGCAAGTTCCCTGCTTGGGGAGTGACAACACAGAATCAAAAAAGTCCTAAATAATTGTACAGATTGAAGTTCTTCAAGGTGAGGTACGGGATGTTCTGGGGCTATAGAAGCAGAGTTCCATGCTCTCCTGGGGGCCATAGGGAATACCTCCCTGAGAATGCATTAGCGGCGCCAATTTGTTTTGTTCCCCATCTTCCTCTTTTGCCCTTGATGAGGTGGTGTTCTTCTAAGCTCCTTGATTTTTTATTTTTCTTGAGTTGTGGATGTCAACATTATTAGATGCATATTTTTTGTGCTCCTACAAGCTATTAATTGTTACCATTCTGTAGTGTTGTTTTACTCCTTTGATGCGTTTATTGCCTTGCATCTCTCAGGTCAGATAACTAGCACCAGTGTATGACATACCGATTTTAATGAATCAAGAGGCAACAATAAGAAAAGCATTATTTCTCCCGAGTCCTCTAAAAATGAATCCAGGACACAATAAGATGTACCCAGTGGCTCCCTAAAAACAACGCCACAATGTCGGATAAAAATCTCCAGTTGCTTACTGCATAGCCATTTGCTCCAGCCCTTGATGGCCCCATTCTTGTCATTACCTACAGAAATGCTCTACTTAGAAACTTCCTCTACCCTTTTTGGATCTCCAACCTTTCCCTCTTCTCTAGTTGCATGGAGATAGGTGCAAAAATGTGGTCAAGATAAAAATGTGGTCAATGTGGTCATTGACTTGGAAGAGAGTCACCCCTTCCGGTCTGGTTTCGGATATGCCCCTTCCTTTGTGGGTGCCTGCTGGCCTGAGTCTTTCCAAGCCTGCTGTCATTGGTGACTCTGACGCTGTCCAGAAGCACTTAGCAGGCCCTGGGCTCCTCAGCCAGATGACAGAGCCGCTCTTATCACCAGCACCCAGCTTTGAATCACCATGTCAACCTGTTCGTACAGTGCCTCACCTTCTCCCGGGCAGCCTTAGAATCCTGGGACGAGGGTGATGGGAGAGATCCCAGATCCTGCCCTGGGAATTTTCTGGAAAAGGGAGAAGAATTTCTGTCTAAGGAAGAAGAGATGAGAGGCAGGGGCTGGGAAAAGCCGTGGACTTTCTTCCCAGGCCCTGGGATGTAAGACCTATTTATAGGATGCTTCTTGATAGGTCTTTTTAAAATTTATTTAAACAATTTTTTTCAATAAGTCTCACCATATGAAGTCTTGCCTGGGGGTCCTGAGATTGCAGTGAGGACAAGCCCACCTTTGTGGCCTGTGGCCTGTCTCTCTCTCTTACCTGGCCACTTGGATACAGAGGTACCTTGTGGAACTTCTTGAAGGTGTAGGAAAACTGCCACATCTGGAATGAATTATTCCTGCCAGTGCAGCAAGGCCAGCTTGTTGCCTGCTTCAGTCCCTGCCATCATCGGCCTTGCCCAATAGGCTGCGGGGCCCAGAGCTAGAAGACAATGGCCTCTGCTCCCAGGGCAGAGAAGCAGAGGTAATTTTGATGAATGTGACTTTGTCCCAGACTCTAGGTTAAGTGCTTTGCAGGGATTGTCTTATCTTACTCTCATGGCAGCCCCACAAGTGAGGTGTTTTCTTTAGTATTTTTTTTGCATCCAAATTTTACAGGTTAAAAGACCTCCAAGGTCCAGAAAAATTAGGTAACTAGTTGATGGTAACACAGCTAGTGGGTGCAAGAGCTTACAAGCGGCACCCATTAAACATCATAATCCAAGAGGCACACATGACGGTCACGTCTTCCCATGAAGGAGCAGAGACGTTAAGTATCTTGACTGAGGTCACACAGCTTGTAAATAGCAGAGGAAGAGCTTCAGCCCGATTGTTCTTCCAAAGCCCAAGTTAACAAGGTCCTTCTGAACCTCAGTCTTCACTCTCTGTTAAATGGGGAGAATAATTCTCTTGGTTGCCACACAGGGGTTGAGACAGAACTTTACCACAGACCCTGTAAGTGGAGTGCAATTTCTTCCTCTTGGTGAGAGGATGCTCCCTCCCAGGCAACATTTACCCTCCCAGGTCTGCTCCAGGCTCCCGGACCCAGAGGCGACAGGAGGTCTGAGCTGCAGAGGTCGGGGATGTCTGGGCAATGGCTGTGTTCCTGAGGTCCCTGAGGGTGGTCCTTCCAAACCGCGTTGGGTTTCCTTAACTTTTGCCGTGGAGTTGGCTTTAGAGAAGACACACTGACCAGAGCAGGCGTTGGGGCTCTGGTTAAGGGGCAGGGATTGACAGCCCACCCATGGCCAAGTAGGACAGAAACTACTGGGCTTCCTACATGGCAGCTGGTGGGCTGGGTCCACTAGCACTGGGTCCACAGCATTGGGCCCAAATCCCTGCTCCTGATCAGCTGTGTGAGCGTGGGTTAGTGACCTAACCCCTCTGAGCCTTGGTATCCCTCTGTGGAGCTAGAAAAACATGCTTC
Organism: Scalopus aquaticus; assembly: GCA_004024925.1. Taxonomy (NCBI): domain Eukaryota; kingdom Metazoa; phylum Chordata; class Mammalia; order Eulipotyphla; family Talpidae; genus Scalopus; species Scalopus aquaticus. The sequence continues at coordinate 31,544 of PVIJ01004507.1, read as the reverse complement.
TTTGCTCAACAAATTGCAAAGATCATTTCATAAGCGATCAAATGCCTTGCACGTCTGATGCTCATTTCCCTCCTTCGGGTAACAAAGGACGCGCTCTGGGGCTCCTTCACTTGACAGATCTCTAGGTCTGCTCCAGGACTCGTGAACATGCCCGAGGAGGTTAAATAAAGCCTCTGAGAATAACTGGAGCAGAAGAAGTAGCTGCAGATGGCTTTACTCCAGCCCCACGAAAGCAGCTGATTACCTGCTCACTCAGTTAATTACTGGCTCTGCCAGCACCTTCATGCCTGGTTCCAGCATCACACTGTCAGGGGGAGAAGAAAACCCATCACCCTCGCCTGATAGGAATTTAAGGCATCAGATGAAGAGAGAACGTAGAGTAGTGAGAGTAGTTAGACATGGACTGTAATTCAGCATTAAGCTGGAAGGGAGTAGATGTGTAGGGCTGTGAAAAGAGAAGCCGATGGACAGAGGAGTAACCAGAGAGGACTTCCTGGCAGAAGCAGGGCCCAGGATGGAAGGAGCGGAGCAGGGAAAGTTGCAGTGGCCGCTGTGATCCCCCCTTCACCCCATGTTGCGTGGATGTTGTCATTGTCCCACCGCTGAGAAGCCCTGGGTGCTGACTCTGAGCCAGCTCATTCATTCATTCATTCATTCATTCATTCATTCATTCATACAAGACCTGGGGTGTAGGCCAGACCTGGGGTGTGGGGGGTGAGAGGACTCACCAGAGACAGAGTGGGGAGCAGAACAGGCAGATTGACCGAAGTACACTGCTGAGGGGAGCAGCAGGCGAGGCAGTCTGCTGTGCCACGTGGGAAGCTTCCTGGGTGGGGATCGAACTTGTGCTGCAGTGGCTGCAGACAGCTTCATAATCCTGAGACTTAACCTGTTGCACCATGAGGGAGGCCCCACCAGCTTCTTTATTAACCCTTTGCCCCAATCCTTTGAGGCTGCTACCACCGTACCCTCATTTTACAGAAGAAAATATTGTGGGTGGAGTAAAGAACCCAATCACAAAACTGGTCAGCCCAGAGGCGAGTTAGCCCCACAGACCTGGTGTGTCAGGCCTGTGCCCCACCGCTGAGGCAGTGTGCCAGGGCGATGGAGGACGCAGGGCCGGCCCTTGTCCCAGCCCACTGAGAGGATGGCAGCAGTACAGAGAAGGTTGACGCCCGTTAAGAGCAGAGAAGAAGAAATTTCTTCTTGCTCATTTTTCAGTTTTTCTTTCTTTCCAGGAGAGACAGTGGGGACCATGATGTGTCTGTCCAGGAGCCCCCTTTGACCCAGAGAGCTGGAAGGGACCACATTACAGTGGACATGTGGGAGCTCCATTTGTGAGGTCCTCAGTACCGCACATGAGGTTGGGGAAAAGGGGCGGGCACAGAACTTGGGCCTGCGGCTCTAGCGTGACCTCACTGGAGGGGCGGGAGACAGGAAGGTCAAGCTTAACTGGCCCTATGACCTGAAAGGATAATGACCCCCAAGAATGAGACTTGACTGACCTCTAAGCTCAGGCAGCCCAGGCGAAGGAGTCCTTCAAGTTGGGAATCATTGGGGGCAAATCCTGTCAGCCCTGTGGGCTTCAGTTTCTTCAGCTAATAACCTGAAGACACTGGGACCAGATGCTCTGAGTGGTCTGGGTGACTTTAGGCTTCTAAAGGGATGGTGACTCAGCATTTACCATGATGTGAGTCGGTGCTTAGTCATGTTTTATTTTTGAAGGGCTGACTCCCTTTGACCTAACTTCTTGGCTCGGAAGGCCCAGGTCTCAGGCCCTACCTACATCAAAGAGGAGGTGGAGTGGGGGTAGAGGTCTCTCCCTACCCAGGGGAAGTGGGGACTGGAGGGGCTGGGTGACGGAGCAGCCACTGCCTGTCTCCCAGAATAACTGCAGCCCTCCTGGCATCTGCCATCCTGGCCGCAGCTCCCTTCCCATTGGCTGCACCTGCTCTCTGCCGTCTGGCAGGCGCTGCTTTCCAGGTTTTTGTGGCACCCACTATCAGTCTTCCTGTGTGCTACAGCTTGTAGGCGTCTCCCCCCAAGCGGCTGGGATCACGATAGCAGCTCTTCTCTGCTTCTCCTGTCCTGCCTCATTTCACCTCCTGGATGGTTGGGGACAGAGGCGTAGTTTGCGAGAGTGGAGAGGACTCGGAGTTGGGGCCAAGGATTCTTGAGTTCATGCCAGCCACTCACACAAGTCTGGGCACAAGTCTGTCCATCTCAGTGGGCTTCAGTATCTCAGCAGAATCTTCAATCGGGATGTCGTCCCGTTGCTGGCCATCAGGCGGCCGTGGCAGTGGTTCATAACTGGGGTCCTGATATGGATGGCTTATCTGTGTGCCCCAGTCCCCCAATCCTTACATTGAAATGCTCACCCCCACTGTGATGGTTTTTGGAGGCGGAACTGTGGGAGGTGACTGGGTCATGAGAGGCACGAATGCTCTTAGAAGAAGAGCCCAGAGAGCTCGCTCTTTCTGCTTGGAGAGGGTGCAGGAGAAGCTGGCAGCCTGCCCCGGGAAGAGGGCTTTCGCCAGAACTCGATCGTGTGGGCACCCTGATCTTCCGCCCTCCAGACCTGTGAGAAATGAACTCCTGTTGTTTCTAAGTCACCCAGCCTCTGGCACATTGATGTAGCAGTCCCAGATGGCCACGGCCAGCTCTTTCTACTGGTCAGCGCCTACGTCGTGCTGGTTGTCCGGTAATTTGAACATCTCCCAGGCAATTGCACAGCCCTGGTGTGAGAACTCGTAGGGGTAAGTAAAGGAGCAATGGGTTTGGGGACTAGCAAGCTATAATCACATGTCCGCCCCGTGTCCATTTGTCTTTTCTGCCTGGGGCCTTGATTTTTCACTCACCTATTCTTACCCATCTGGTTCAGGTGAAGTTCGCTCTCTCTTAGCTCCAGGTCTGTCTGTGACTCAGGCCATGACAGGTGAGCATTTCTTCCCCTGGTGACAGGTTAGAGGATGAACCAAACCTAAAGGACCCATCAGAGCCAGTCTTAAGAGTAGACGCAGACCTGACCACTGAGAAAACATGTCCTCCCACTGCGGGAACAGCTGGGGTAGGCCTGGACCACAACTAGGACAACTGGATTGTTTCTCTGAGATTATTCTCAGTAGGATGAGTGGGAGAGATCCCTTCTCCTTTTGGTTCTGAGCTTGAAGGATGTGACTCATGTCTGCTCCTTCTTGTCAAGGAAGGCTGTCTGGGTAGAGAGGGATGGAGCCAAGTGGAACAAACAAACTTGAGATGAAGAGGAGAGGGGACAGCCTGCTGACATCAAGTCCTGGCCCTTTGCTCCCTAGTGCCCTGGCTCCCACAGTCCTTCCTAAATCAGAGTAAAAGATGAGGCTCAGCAAGGGGTGGGGGACGCTTGGTGACCAGGGAAGGCTTTTAAAATAAAGTTAAATATGATCTTCTATCTGCATAAAGTAAGAGAGTGGCCTTGTCGAGACCCAGAGAAAGAGTATTCTAGGGAGAGAGAATAGCAAGTGCAAAGGGCCTGAGGCAGGTCGTGATGTATCCAAGGGATAGCAAGTAGGCCCATGAAGGCGGGACTGAGTGAGAAAGTTCTAGCTTATCTGAGACCTTCTGTCCGGGATGTCTCAGTGGTGGAGTTACTCTGTGCCTCCACTAGCATTGCTGCTAGGGCCTGAACCATAACCCCAGCGCTTTGGTTTCTAGCTGCCAGGGGCTAGAAAGGTCAGAGACCAGTGCTGAGGCCTCTTCTGGCTCTGTAATTAGCTTCTTCTAATATTACCCAGGGTCTGCGGATCACTACTGTTTCTACAAGCAGGGAGACTTCTTTGTGGCTATAGTAGATGGGAAAACCTCCGTGGAAAGGCTTTCTCTCGTTACAATGGTTGAGGTGTCACATTCCATGAACACATGCCAATTCGCTCCCGGTGTGTTTGTTCCTTTCTTCATTCATTTAACAAGAATTTATTGAGTATCTGATACTGCCAAGGTATACAGAAAGGCACTGAACACACAAAGATGAATCAGTCACGGCGTCTGCTTTCAAGGATCTCAGGCTGGGTGGGTGTGGAGGAGCCACGCTGTAAACAGATAGAGAGAAACACTGCAGGTGCTGAAACCGAGGCGGGAGCACGGTGCCGGGGAGTCTCCTCTCCCCTGAGAGAAGGGTGGTCTACAGGGAGGACGTAACCTGTCAACTGGGCACTGAAGATGGAAGGAAGGGTGGGCAGTGGAGAGCAGCGGGGGTGGGGGGGACAGGGATGGCAGGATGGGACTGCAATGGTCAAAGTAGATGTTTTCGGGACTTGAGAGTTGGTGGATCAAGTTGGAGGTCAGGGGGTGACTGAGGTTCCACCCAGTCTGCCTGGATGTCTAGTCTTTGTTCTGTTGATTTGGAGAATCACTGGAAAGTTTTATGGAAGGAGAGGAGGAGCAGATCAGCTGGCTTGATAATATGATATGATATATTAACAGGGAGACAAAGAGTGGACGGCCAGTGGGCTGGCTTGAGACAGGGCCACACGCTCACACGCCAGCAGGGACAGGTGGGGAGCAGAGGGACTGGCGGTGAGCAGGCCACGTGGCTGAAGAGGGCAGGAGCTGACCAGCCCAGGAATCGCTGCCCTGCGGGGCGCAGCGCCAGACGCCTGTGTTTCCCGAGCAGCTCTGAATCCAGATCCTTATGTAAAAACCTCACCCTTTTTAACTGTTGGCAACTCCTTTACATTCTACAAAATGCTGTGTGGGCCAAATGTGGCACATCTGTCAGCCTGCTCGTCTGCGGGCCACTGGTTTGCAACTTCTGGGTTGAGAAAAGAGTTTCTTTCTTTCTTTCTTTTTGGTAGGGAGAGATCAAAAGAGTTTTGAATTCAAAGATTCTCTCTCTGGTTCTAGCAAATTCTTAATCATTCTTAAGACTCGGTTCGGTTCTCTGTGAAGACTCAGCTCTGTCGTCTGTGAAGCCTGCCTCTGCCTCATGCCCACCAAACCCCACGTCTCCCATCACCCCCGAAGCCCTCCGGCTTGATACATCTTGTGCTCCTCTGCTTCTTCTACCAGCCCTCCCAAGCACCAGAAAACCCCCGAAGTGGGAGAGGGAGAGAAGTGTGGCCGGAAAAGACGGGGGTGGGGAGTAGACAAACGCCACAGCCCAGGTCCTCACGGGTCACAGCTGCTGCCCAGCAGGACACAGCCGGGGTGGAAGGACTGGATCTGAAAGGATGCGGCGCCGGAGCCAGGCAGAAGGGACCTGGCTTTTCAGCGAGGCTGGGTTTGATTCTGGGGCCTGTGGTCACAGGGAGCCTCAGGTACCACTGGACCTGAGACACCGAGCATCTACGCGGGCATCTCCCATAAAGGGATTTGGGATACGGGGGTGCAGCGAACCTCTGTTACTTTTGCTGTCCAGCTTCCTGTCATCTTCCCTGGTTTCTCTGGGAAACCATCTTGCACCCCGGCTTTGGTCCACGTGACTCATCCTTAGCCCAAGTGGTCAGTCAGGGGGGGTCCCGTAACTCCGCAGGGGCCCCGAGAACCAGGTTCGGGACTTTCCTTGAATTGCTGTGAGGTCGAGAGAGAGCCTCTTTTTTACTGGATTTCAACTGGGGAGGGAATAGGCTGCAGCAGCTCTAGCCAGCAACCGGCACCTCGGAAGGCCAGCGTGGAGAAGGCACCAGTGAGGGATGGAGTGAAATCTGGGTGCAGGGGGGTCATTCGAGCTCTTGGATCCACCTATCCAAAGCTAGTTAACCCTAGATTTTTTTTTTTTTGTTACTGTGGCCAGTGAACTTTTTCTCCCTTCAATCCGGTTTCACTTAGATTTTCCTTTCACAGTTGCTGCTCCAACAGGTCTTTCAACCTCAGTGGGAAAAACTATGTCTGTCTACAGGGCAGCACTTTACAGTGTGCAAAGCAGTTTTACATCTATGGCTTGATTCTCCAACTGTTCTGGGCCATGGCTAAAGCAGGATATACAATTCCCATGTCATAGAAAAGGCACGCTAGGGTTGATGGGTTACGAGCCACAGTCGGCAGGCAAAGCTGGGGGAAAATCCCGTTCCTTGGAGTCTGACTCCAGAGCTTCGATGTACCAATAATGTCATCCTAAATTAAACTTGATAATGCTGGACTAAATCACACTAAAGCAACCCTGGAAAGAGCCTCTAGAGCCATAATTCATGCGGGGTAATTACAAAATAACTTTCTTCTCATTATTTTCCTACTTACATACCTCCCAGGGAAGGGCTGGTGATAAATGTCAGGGTGGGACCATTTAGGTGATTATCTAGATGTCTGGTTGCAGTGGATCTTTTTATTACAGAGCTAGCTGTCTGCTTTTGACTTCTGCTTAGTAATCAATGCGTGGGAGACCCTTCGTTTCAAGCCCCACCTCCCCAAGTCTAATTATTTGGGTGAGGGCTTTTCTCATGCTGTTCCTTTTCCTGCACACCTAGTTCCTCCTCACCCTCACCTTCAGATCTGGGCCTCAACGTTATTGGCTCAGAGAGGTTTTACTTTATAAAAAGTAAGTGTCTTTTTCCTTCCTCATTCTCAAGTTCGCCCATCTTTGGTCATATCATATTCTTTTTTTTTTTCAGATTTATTTATCTATGCATACAAGAGCTGGGGTGCAGGTCAGACGTGTGTGTGTGTGTGTGTGTGTGTGTGTGTGTGTGTGTGAGAGAGAGAGAGAGAGAGAGAGAGAGAGAGAAAGAGAGAGAGAGAGAAAGAGGATTCACCAGAGACAGAGTGGGGAACAGAACAGGCAGATTGACTGAAATCCACTGCTGAGGGGAGCAGCGGGGAGACAGGAGAGGTCTGCTGTGCCCTGTGGGAAGCTCCCTGGCTGGGGAGAGAACTCGTGCTGCAGTGACTGCTGATAGCTTCATAGTGCCTGAGACTTAACCCCTTGCACCTCTAGGGATCCACCCATGTCATGTCATATTCTTCATAACATTTCCCACACTTGATAATTTTCAAAAATGTATTTATCATTTTCTTGTTTTTGGTAATAGAATGTCCAAAGGATGTGAGTTTCAATTCTTTACCCCTAGCACTAGTTCGGTGCCTGGCAGGTAGCAGGTTCTCACCAAGTAAATGGCGATAGGATAAGTTGCTGGTTTATTTAAAGGAAGGTGCCTGTGAGTTGGAAGCTGGGAGCAGGACGGCTCTGGGTTAGAGCTTCAAGCTTGGTGGTTAGCAGCTTTGAGGCTGGGGTGGGGCGAGATGGATCCAAACAAGGATCAGCCCTTTAGGGAAGAACTACTAGAGGGCCTAAGGTCCCAGCCCCAGCGTGTGGGAAAGGGCTGAGAGGCCAGGGAGGGGCTCAGGGGTGCCTGACAGTCAGAAGACCACTGGAGAGGAAGCATCCCCTAGAAGCCAGGGCTGGGGGGGCCCTCGGCGAGAAGGGGGCAGACTCCAGACCTCCACGTGATGCCACCACATCTGATTTACACCTGCTTACTTCTGCAATTATTTTTATCCTGATTGTAGCAGTTGGCAGGTTTCCAAGTGACAGTGTGATTTTGTTTGCTGCCTGCAATTCCCACCTCTCCGAGTTAGCAGGCCAGAGTCTTTTGACCTTGCTGGAGAAGGTGACACCTCTCGATATAGCTCTGTTCGCAAATGTCAGCTGAGACACTGCCTCTTCTCGCCACTGGGTCTTTAAGAGCATTTACAGGAACCCAGCACCGCCCCCCACCCCCAACACACACACACCCATCGGGGGACTTTATTCCCACATCCTCTGTTTTTCCGGGAAGCAGGGCTATCTGCCAGACCACCACTTCACAGCCCACCTGCCTGGGGGGCTTGGATGCTGTTGTGATAAAGGGAGCAAGAGAGGGGTCTGTGGGAGGAGTATTTAAGGAACTACTAACAAGGAGAGAGATAAAGTCAAGTCCTTACTGATCACTTTCCAAGCAGTGGTCTCCAGAATTCTTGGAGCTGAGACATCACCCGCCTTGGAGCAGTGACACCCACCTGGGCCCCTGGCTCCCTTTGGAAGGGACTTTCTGCAGCCAGGCCTGTCATCGAGCCAGAGGTCCAGTGGCTGCTAGTTGGGTCAAGCAGCAGCGGGCTCGGCATCTTCCTGTGTGTTCATCTTTCTGAATCTCTGGAATCCTATCAGGTCCTTATGATCAACTCCACTTTGCAGGCGAGACCCCTGGGGCTTGGGGGGCTGGACTGCCTCCTTGACGGTCACCCAGAATATACACAGTGGAGTCGGGGATGAAATTCAGGACATGGCTTTTCCTGGGCCCTGATCTGGTGGAGACAGCCCGAGCCACACTGGTTATCTGATGGGGCAACCCGCGTCAGTCGCTGGAATTGGGACCTGGGGCTGGGCCCTGTGCCCGAAGGTTCGAGGGCACAGGCAAAGCAATAGGGGCGCGGTTTATGGTCAGTGTGGCCCGATGGGTGGCTTTCTCCATCGTTCCCTCTCTTCTGCTTTCTTCTGAGCCCATTCAGGCTCTTTGCTCCTGCGGGAGGCGGGAGCTTCCACTTCACAATTTAGCTCCTTGCAGGGGAAAAGAATCTTTTCCTCCTGATCATTGAAACAGAATCCCAAACAACCCTCTTTTAAACAGGACTTGGCAGGATTCTTGGCTGTTTCCCAGGAAGAGCCAGCGCTGTTTTATTGGCAATTAAGCGGGGGTGGGGGATCGCCCCTCTGAGTCAGCTCGGGAGCTGCCTCCACCCCCGGCGGGCTTGCCTGCCCTCCTTGCTGGTCCCAGCTGCAGCCTGAGGAGAGGCCAGGCCAGGCCAGGGCTGTCAATGAACAGCAGTGAGCTAGGAAGGGAGCACCCCAGGGGAGGGAGCATCCCAGGTGCTTCTGAGCATGACCGAGCAACGGGACCCCGTAAAACAACCACAACAGGCTCTGAGGCTTGTGGGTGGGGTGGCTTGTGGCCTCCACTGCCCATGCCCCACTTGGCAGCTCTGCCACCCTAGGGGTTGGGTGACGATAGGGAGCTGCGGAGAGTGGTTTCAGCCACTCCTTGAGCCCCCAACACCCCCTCCGCCATCCTTCTCCCTCAGCATGTGCGAGTCTGCCCACAGCACCCGGCCAGTTTCCTGTCTTCCCTCCTGCTGAGACCTTAGTGCATGCTGGTGTCCTTGTCAGGGAGCTCACTGACCGCAGCACTCGTCCTGCCCAGCTCCGCATAGTCGCTGGGACAGCCCTGCAGTCTCCCAGACCCCATGCGTCCGCTCCTGCCCCAGGGCACAATCCTGAGCTGTGCTCACCCCCCTGCTCTGCCACCACCCCATGGAGCAACCTCCCACCTTGTGCTTTTCCAGGCGACTCCGTCCACTGGGACCTTCTCAGCTCAGTTTCCCAAACTTCCTGGCGGATCCTCCAATCACCAACTGCATTTCCCCACACTGGAAAAGATGACCCTTCGTGTGGAAAGACGAACCCCACACTTCCTCCTTCGTAGTCTCTATCAGATGTGTAAATATGGCCCCGTTTCTGTTTTTCCTAACATGTGTGCTGACCACACTGACGGTGACAATTATTATTTAATGAGCCCTCACCACGTGCGAGCTTCGTGTCCTGCATCCTGCAGATGTCATCGTACAGGGTCCTCTCCGCAGTGGGTTAGGGGCTAACATTACTCTGAGCTCAGAGAGGGTGAGTCACTCTCCTGAGGTCAAGGTGAGCGGTGAATCTGGGGACCAGCAGGGCCTCAGAGGATGCTGGGGAGTGTGAGTGGGAGGAGTGGTCCAAGCTGTTGGATGGCCAGGAGAGGGGCTACTGAGCAGAGCTTCAGGAAAGCATAAGGAAGAACCTTCTGGCAGCAAGCGCTCTTTGGTAGACCCTCTGGGTGATGGGATGAGGCTAACGAAAATCTCAGTGGAAATACCAGAGCAGGGAGGTAAGCCCTAGGTGAAATATAGGCAAGATGACCTTTAAGATCCATGGCGACTCGGAGAGGCTCAGGTTATTGTGTAATTCTTAAAGAAAGCAATAAAACCCTCTGCAAATATGAAGCACCTCCAGCCCCTGCTCTAAACTGTTATGAAAGGAGCTGAGTGGATGTTCGTGCTGGGGCAATAAATGCCAACATCCATAAAGCCTCAAGTCCTCTGGGGATCGGTATCAGTAATTCCTTCATCTGAGAATATTAACAATTGGTATTTATTAGCAGTTGGTATTTATGGAGAACTTACAACATATTAGGCAAGATTATAAATCCTTTGCATGCATAAACTCATTTCTCACAACAAACTTAGGAGGCTGTGAGTAGTGTATTAGTCAAGCAAAGCTGCAATAACAAATTAATCCTGAGTCCTCAGTGGTTTAGAGCAGCGAAAGTTTATTTTTCACTTTCTTAAAGGCTGAAGGAAGTTGAATCATTTTTTTGTCTTCCCTGTCTGAAATGTGTAGCCTCCAAGGATGCAGGGGGAAGGAAAGAGATAGTGGAACAAGGTAACTAAGTCGTTATTTGCAACCCAAGTACCTTGCAACCAAGAACCTAAAATGACCTACTCTAATAGCTTAATGCCTACTCTAATAGTTTAATGAAAAATCAGATGGATGGCATTTTGAACCCTGTCTGCCACAAAGAAAATGCTCCTTACATGTGAATGACAACAAAGATCCTAAAAGACCAAGGAGGTGCTTGGAACCTTCCCTGAACACAGAGTTGGGACTGGGCAGGAGAGTGAAATCACACTAGCTAGATCCTCCTTGTATGGAGTAATCCATGCCCCTGTCAGGAGGGTTAGCCTGGTTCACGTTTCAGAGGTCAAAACCCTGATAAGGGCAGGTATATAAGCATCCTCAGCCCACCCTCTGCTGGGGGCCTAGCATCTGGTAATGCTGTTGCAGCCCATGGCATACATGTGGCCACCTCTTCATAGCAGTTCTGTCTCTTGGCTAAGCTTGTGACATAGCATGCCGGGCTAGTATCTATCATCTATCCATCCATCCATCCATCCATCCATCCATCCATCCATCCATCCATCCATCCATCATCTACTTCATCATCATCTCTCTGTACATCTAGCTCTGTACCTATTTTCTCTCTATGTATCTATATATCTCTCTAGCTAATCTATGTCTATCACCTACCTGTCTCATCTATCTATCTATCTATCTATCTATCTATCTATCTATCTATCTATCTATCTATCTATCTATCTATCTATCTATCTAATCTATCATAAAAGTAACTATCTAGTTTATCTTTTCTGGGGTTGGGGTCTTTCCTGAACCCCCAACAACTTGCTTCCCTCTATCCTTTATCAGTTCTCTGAGCCATGATGCTTGTGGCTGTGTAGTTTGGGGAAATGGCTGCTGCCTCATAGTCTTTCTGTGAGTTTATTTGTGGCTGCCCGGCCCCCCACCTCCTATTCAAGTGCTTCGTGTCATCTGACTGTCCTCAGAACAATCAGAAGGTGGGTTTCCCACCCCTGAGTCCTCTCTGATTGTGTCTTTCTTCCTTTCCCCACCTGTCCCACTGTGTCTGCCCGAGTCTGTCTGAACCGAGGATCTGAGAGATGGGAAGGACACTAGCGTTTACCCAGAGGTGATTTAGCGGAGGGCTTGCCAACGTGGTCTGGAGCCTGACTGACAGCTGTTTTCTCGCTGAGTGACGTTGGTCAAATTACTTACACATTAGCTTTCTTATCTGAGAAACAGGGATAATAGTGTTATGGAACTCAGGGGCTGTTGAGAAGATGGCATGAGATAGTCCATACTAGGCGGAGAGGCAGTGACCTGCGCTAGTAATCCTCCATCTTAGCTATGGTAATAAAACTACTTCTCATTATTATTCTAACCCAAATCTGTCTGTCTCTCATGCTTCTGCTTTCCCACTCATCACACACTGCAAACGTATTCCTTGACGGAAAGCCAATCTGAGCACATACACTTTGCTTTTTCTCCTTATTCTGTTAAATTCACAGGGGATATTGAAGGAGGGTATTTTAGGAGGCATTATGGAGAAGCATAGCAGGAGGCCAGATGGTTATGGCAAGAAATATGGTCCCTTCCATCTGCAAGAACCACTGAGTGAGGTTCAGGTGTGTAATAAGAGAAACTACGTCTCCAGAGACATCACTCAGGATCCCAGAGGCGGAAAGGGCACTGGAATCCTGCCAGAGAGTGTAAGGGCTGGGAAAATAGCAAAACCACATCATCAGACCATTGCACCCAGTCCCGATCCCTAGGAAGCCCTTCCTTGCCTCGGCTCCGACCCCTGGGAACTTACCACGGTCCCCCTCTTTCCGGGGTCTGCGCCACACGATGCTGATGAGGTCAGACTGAGGTGGTAGTATCTTATGACTCATCATCTTACCACATCAACACCTCATTTGCTGAATCATAGGCCTTGCTAGAAAACGGAATTATACCACTGGTGATAATATCTCTGTGGGAGAAGAAATTCCCTTGGCTCCAGAGCTTCTCTCTGGGGTTTAGCTTTTCTGCTCTTGTTTTATTTGCTTTTGGGTCTATCTTTTGAGAAGGTAAGGTGGATCCATAGTTGGCATTTTCCCATGTCTTGGCCACTTGACCATCATGGTTCTTCCCAAGATCACTCCAAGATCCCAAGATCTCTGAGAGTGTAAACGATGGACTCAGAGAGCTCTGGGTTCAAGTCTTGTCTCTGCCCCCAATACCATGACTAAGGGTAATTCACTCAGCCAAGTCAAATCTCAGTGTCCTCAGCTACAAATGAGGATTCTCTGAGTACATCACAAGGCAGGTTGAGGATAATGCAAGTGACGGGGTTAAGGTTAGGCTTAGGGTTGGAGTTAAGGTTAGAATTAGGGTTCATGCTTCCTTCTCTCCCTCCCATCGTGTCCCTTCCTCCCTTGCTTCCTCCCTCCTCTCTTCCCTCCACAGACTCAGGACCAAGAGAGGCATCTGAGATCCCTGGCTAATTGGTTTCCTTCAGCTCCCTTTGATGTCAGCCTTTTTGAGCTATGAGCTCTCTCTATGCATTAATTCATGGAGATTGTCCAACTTGATTGGACTCTTTCAGAGCCCTTAGCCCACTTGCCTTCTTTTTTTGCCTTTTGCAGATGGTGACACTGAGAACCTGGAGCTAAGCCACCTGCCCCAGGGAGATACTGCAAATAGGGGCAGCACAGAGTCTAGACCCCCCCTCTCACACACAGTGCATCCTTGTGGGTGATGGGTGGGATGGCCTCAGCCCCTACCTTCTCCTCCACATGGGAAGAGTTAGGCACAATGTGCTTGAGGAGACTTCCAGAAGGCTGCACTAATGAATTCCTATTCCTTCTCACATGAGGAGTTGGGACCTTCTGACCTCAATATGCAAAGAGCTGCTAAACATGCAAATCAGCAGCACTAAGTTTCATAAAAATAGCTCAGTGATGCTGCTCCTCCCTCCTCTCCTCGCCACATGGAGCTCCTCTCCCAGCTCCCTCTCTCTTCTCTTCCCTTCATTCCACCCCTTTAGACTACAGAGCCCACAGGAGAAGTGATACTGCCTCCTAATTCTAATACAAATGGGCTCTTCCCAATGTCAGAGGAAAAATTGCTGAAGGGCTGCTGGAGTTCAGAGATGGAGAGATGACCTTTAGTCAGAGAAACCAAGGACGGCTTCTTGGAGGTGGTGGCACTAATTGGCCCAAAAAGATGAGTGAGTTTTGGCTTATGAAGACAGGGACAAGGGACAGTCTCTTGGGTGACAGGGCAGATTGAACAAAGGACCAGAAGTAGGAAAATGCCGGGAATGATCTTCCTGAGGAGCCACTGGGTCACATGGGCACTGGTGTTGCCAACATGATGCCCTAATTGTGTAGTCCAAACCCACCTATGGCCACAGAGGCCTGTTGGACACTGGCTGGTGAGTGGCACTTGACGTGCCTGGCAGTTATACCCGTGCTTCTGGACCAGGATTTCTCAGTCTTGGCATCATGGACATTGCGGATCAGGTAGACATTGCTGTAGAGGGCTCTTACGCACGGTCAAGGTCCAGTGCATTCTTGCCGCCTCTCTAGTGGAGACAACCGAAATGTCCCCCGACATCACCAAATGTCCCCTGGGAGGCAAAATCACCCCAGTTAAGAACCACTTGTCATAAAAGTGATGGCAGTGGTGAGTGGGGAACGGGCCTGGGGAAGCAGAAAACCAGCATTTCCATACCAGCCAGCTAGTGCTGTGTGACCCTGGGCAATACACCTGCCCTCTCTGGGCCTCAGTTTCCTCATCCAAGAAATAAGGTCAGTGGTCCCACAGGGCCCTTTCTCTCTAGTGGCCTGAGATGGGCCCAGAAGTGAGACCAGCAGCTCCAGCTGCCTGTTGCTGCTTCGTTATGCAGTGTGATGACACCCACACCTTCCGGGAGCCTGCTGTCCCCCCAGGTGGGCCGCAGCAGCTGGCTCTGCCGAATGCCGGGGCTGGGCCTGCTGCCTCGCCAAGCAGGTGTGTGAAGGGCTGGCTCTGGGTGTTGCTTTCCTCACGCCACTGCCACCGGGTGACAGCCCTAATTAGAGTCAGGAAGAGGAGCTCAGAAGGTGGGGACGAGGTGTTTTTGGGTGTGAGAAAATGAGCAACACCAGAGGGCTGGCCAAGGGGGGCTGCTGCTGAAGTAATTTCCTGAGGGCCTCATGGAAGCGGTTGACACTCCCATTTCTTTAGAGGAAACTCTGGCCTCACCGTTTGTCCTGGGGACCAGCAGATGTTCCAGGCGAGGGGAAATCCACCGCGGGCTTCCTCCTGCATCTGGAACTTAGCATGCAGGGTCAGTTGCAGGGGTGGGGGTGCAGAGCAGTTCCTCCCGTTAGTGAGAGTGGCTTTGCTGTGTCGCAGGGTGGGGACCTTCTGGAGGCCAGCACAGGCCGGGCTTCATGACCCGGGGCAAGTCAGTCAACCCCCCGGGCTTCAGGTACATCTGGAGACTGTGCACGTGAGTGCCTGCGGCAGTTGTAGAAACCCCAGGCGTTAGTGCTCTAGGTCCTCCTGCAGGCCTGTTGAGGGAAGCGTGAGCACAGGCCTCTGAAACCCGCCCAGCACTTGTCAGCCCCTCCCCGCCCCCCACCCACTGGGAGGGGTATCCAGAGCCTTGTTTGCAGCTGAGGCTCACGGAGGTTGAAAGTATATCCCAACCTCTCCCAGGGCGAGGCAGAAACATGTTGAGATCCTGCCTTCAAGCTCCAAGTTAGGGTCTCAACCCAGACCCTGCCCTCGTCCTGGTTTGTGTGAATTCAAGGGGTGCACTACCACAAGTGCCCCCCAGCCCCTGGCTCTGAGGGCTGCCACTCACCCCACAGCCTGTCGGTCGGAGCCTGAAATGCAGACTCGGAGCTCTGGCTGTTTACTCTGGGCCTCTATCAAGAAGATAGAGAACTAACAGCGTGTGGGAGGTGGGGATGAGGAGATAAGGCCAGTGATGGAGAGGGGGCATCTGATAAGGGCATGAGAGCCCAGGGAAGCAGAGATGGGTGGGCTGGGAAGGGGGATGAGGGCAAGATAAGGGGATGGGGGAGATGAAAGGGGGAAGCCTCTGGGAAGAGAGAAGGCAGATAAGGGGCAGGGTGAGGGTGGTCCACGGGGAGTGGGGGGCATCAGTGTTAAAAGAAGGAGTAGTAGATAAGAGGAGAGAGTGGGGTGGAAGGAGACAGATGCAGAAAGGGGCCTGGAATAGTGAACTCTGGTTCCAGACCACCAGACCAGTCTGCGGAGTTGGGTATCATCGTATTTTCTTCACTCTAAAAGTGGACCAAACGCTTTTCCAGGCCAATACTCTCCATTAGTCAAATATGGGTGCAAATATCACAGTGGGTGAGATGGGCCCCAGCAAAGGCCTGGTCTGGTCAAGTCACCAGACAGGTGTCCTCCTGCCCATTCTGCCCAAGGGGGTTTTGTTCCCTCCCTCCCTCCCGCCTTTCTTCCTTCTTCCTTCATCCGCTCAGCACTCACACTGCTAAATTTGATTCCAAGTTCTGGAGAGACACAAAGGTTGCAGTGCATTCTGGCAGGTGGAGAATAAATATTAACAGTGAAATAGATAAAGAGGTGCTTTGTGATCTCTCTGGGTCACAGGGGGTGAGTGGGTGTTGGTCCTGTGGGTTGGCTTGCCAGAGGTGACTTGGAGCTTGGGGACCTAATGACAGGAAGGACACAGGCATGAGACCCCTGAAGGAAAGCACTCTTGGCAGAAGAAACGGTAAGTGCAAAGGCCCTGGGGTGAGCGTGTGCTTGGCCTGGGAGGGGGAGTGATAGCATGAGATTGGAGAGTAGGAGGGACCAGATGACTCAGAGACCAGGAGTTCAGATTTTATACCAAGAGTGAAGAGAAGGCCTGTGGGAGCTTTACTGGGATGAGCCTCAGGAAGGAACATCCAGATTCTACCTCTGATTTCCCTACTAGTGCACATTGTGACTTTGGGAAAATTAACCCCCCTCTCTAGGTTTCAGTTACTGGTGAGCTGAGAGAACCAGCCTCAGTGACCTCTGAGGGCCACGTCGAGAACTGTCCATGGTCCTGAAGTGCCATGGGCCCAGATATCCTTCTTATCCCGGCTTTACCATGTAGGGTAGCACCCAGCTGAATGACTTCAAAGCTTGACTTAACCTTTAATTTGGATGTGGCTTTGAGCAAGGCGCTTAACTTCCCTGAACTCCTAACTTCCTCCTTTGTGAAATGGGAATAATAGTCCTTACCTCATGGAGCTGTTATGGGTGGGAGGAAGTGAGTTAATGATGTAGAGGATTTAATTCAGCTCCTGATACACAATAGCTACTATCACTGGTGTCAGGGGCTCCTCAATATCTTCTTTGAGGTCAGACTCATCTCCCAAGCATGGGTTAAAATGTTCACTTACTGATTGATCAATTCTACCTGATGTATGGGCACATTCAACTAAACATGATCAAAATTAAGCTCATCATTACTCCCATTTTCACCCCCATCCTGTTTGTTCCTCTGAATTCTTTATCCCCGCTGTAGCTCTGTGATTCTCTCAGACACTCATGCTCAATCTTGGTGTTATCTTGCATTTCTTTTCTCACATCTAATCAATCGCCAAACCCTATCTCTGTGGCTCCAGAATATCTTATCCCCCCGCCCCCGTTTCATTCCTGATGCTTTCCTTCAGGGCTTCCTTACCCTCACCTAGACTGTGGGATCGTCTCTGCCCTGGCCTCCTGCCTGGTTTCTTTCTGCCTGTCCTCATCTCTGCCATCCATCAGCACCACATTTCAAACACTGTACCAGGATGACCCTAATGGATCTCTCCAAGCAAGCCACATTTCTGCTTAAAAGTCCTCTGTATGTTTCCATCCACTCTAGGACACAGGACAAAACCCACCTTTAAATTCTTTCATAATTTGATTGGAACCCAACTTTCTGGGGTCTTTTGTCATCCTCTCCCAACACACACTAAACCTGGACTATAAGATGGATCTATTCAATCTTCCTTGAGCAAGGCTCATTTCTAAAGAAACTCAGTTAAAGATTTCCTGCTCTGCCTAGGATCTCTCCAGGCTCCAGTGATACCTGTTCAAGTCCATCCATATTTAGAATTTGAGCTCAGTCTCCCTCTCTATGGGGCCACCCCCGATTTCTACACCCTGCCAACCCATTGGACCCTCCTTTCTTCCTCATCCTTGAATATTAACTCTAAGAAAAGTACCTATAGCTTTTCTTAATTTCTTATGTATCCTTCTTCTCTTGTGAATTCCTGGAAGATGAGAACTTTGTCTCTGTCTTCTTTATATTATTGACTAGACTTAAGTAAATAGTTTAAGGAGTCTGAGGCCTTTTGAACCCAACAGAGCTAACACAGGGCTCCTGTCCCACCCCACGCCATCCCTCTCTCATTGCTGTGTTCTTTGGGACTGCTCACCAGTTTGTAGAGATGCTTGAAGCTGCCTGCATGGAGTTGAATAGTATCCCCTGAAAATGTGTATTCACCTGGAACCTCAGAATATGTCCTTATCTAGAAACAGGGTCTTTGGAATAGGGTCACCACGCTAAAATGAGGTCATACTGGATGGATTAGGTTGGGTCCCAATCCAATGTCTGGGGCTCTTAGAAGAAGAGCAAATTTGTTTTACCGAGAAGGTGAGGACACACAGGGAGGTAACCTGTGACCGAGGTAATGAGGTCACAGGGCATGGCAGGGTGGCTGGGAACTACCAGAAACAAGGAAGAGGCAGCAAAGATGCTCCCCCAGAGTCTTTTGAGAGACCAAGGTCTCGTGACCTTGATTTTACATTCTAGCCTCCAGAACTGAGATAATTAACTTCTCTGATCTTAAGGCTCCCAGTTTGCGGTGCTTTGTGACGGCAGCACTAGGAAGCTAATTCACTGTCACAAAGGTCTCGGTGACTCTGCTCATTAATCTTCATTAACTTTTCTTTCGCAGTGGGTAATAGCTCTTCATCTCTCTCCAAATCGCCAATCCTTGCATCCAAGATCTGCTGTCAGATGTCTCTAGAATTTTATTTGATTCTTTGAAATAATTTCTACCTATTTATTAAGATCCCCTTACTGTGGCGTGATAACCTACTTCTGCAGAAGTGGGATCCTATATTTCTGAATTGTATCCAGTGTTGTCAACTGTTACCTTAGTAAAAAAATTACCAAAATTTCCTCTGTGTGTCCAGTCGTTGTGTTTATAGTTTCTTAATTATTTAAACATTGTTTCCTTTAGTTCTTTGAATATACTGATTTGCTTTAAAGATTTTGTCTGCTAAATGCAACATCTCAGTTCAGTGGAAGATCATTCTCATTGATTGTTTTTTTTTTTTTCCTGAGTGTGAGTGATGCCTTCTTATTTTTTGTTGTTTAAAACTGGGTGATTTATCAAAGGTCTGGATTCAGACCTCTCCTGAAGGTGATTGTTGTGGCTGCTTTTTTGTTTAACACATTACCTGGATTAAGTCTGCAGATTCTGTCTCCCTTGTGGTCTTTGGACACTGATAGTCTGTTCAGTTTTTTAAAAAATCTTGTTCTGGGGTCTCCTTGGTGGCACAAAGGGTTATGGCTCAGCACATTGAAGCTATCTGCAGCCACTCCATTATGAGTTTGATTTCTGGCCAGGGAGCTGACCCACAGAGCGGAGCAGACCTCTCCTGTCTCGCCCGCTGCTCCCCTCAGCAGTGTATTTCAGTCAATCTGCCTGTTTTTCTCCCCATTCTGTCTCTGGTGAACCCTCTTACTCCCTCCCCCCCCCCTGCCCACACACACACCTCTGGCCTGCACCCCAGCTCTTGTATGCATAAATAAATAAATCTTTAAAAAAATCTTGTTCTTATTTACAGTCGATTCAGACGGGGTTGCACCTGTTTCCTTCTAGAACATCAGCCAGTCAATATTTGATCACACCTTGTACAGGACCGGTTTTCTGTGGTTGCCATAAAACACCACCTCTTTGTTACCCCTCAGTAGATCAGCTGTCTTGTGCCCTGTATCACTGACTGAAACCCCCGTGTGGGCAGGTCTGCTTCTCTTTCTGCAGTTTCTAAAGAAGAAAAATCCATTTCCTTCTCTTTTCCAATTTCTGGAAACATGTAACTCACATTTTTGGCCTAATTTTTCCTTGTTTTCATAGGGGGTTAGGGGGAGGCAAGGTGGAAATTCTTACTCCATCATTAAATTAAACTTGTTTAATTGTTAGAGAAAGATGAGAAGCCCTTTCACAATATCCAGGTACCCTAGCATCTAAACAGTATCTGAAATAAATATTTATTGAGTGAATCAATTGTAAAAGTAAGACTATCATAGGATTTAAATAGAGAAGTGTCCTACTCTATTCCCCCTTCTCTGACTTAACCTGTTAGTGTTCCTGGAATATTCTTCCAGTGCTTCTAGGTGAGATTATATGTAGGTGCAGAGAATTTTGTTTATTTTCCCTCCCTCATAAATAAGCAAGGTCATACCATTATAATATTCTGTAGTTTGCCTTTTCTTTTTGGTTTTTAAAAGTTTCTATCTTGGGCATCATTCCATGCCAGCACATACAGCTCATTAAAAAAGCTCCAGAGTTCCTGTAGATTAGATACCCAAATGATCTATCCCTTTATCTTAAGGCTTCTCTAGACTAAAAAACCAAAGCTCGTCTGATAAGTAGGAACGACCTAGCCATTCATCCAGCAGAAATTGACTTCTTTTGTTGCACATGCATTGAGAAGCTGCTGTGAGCAGGGCGCACCATCAGAACATTCTATGGAGACATTAAGATAATGTTTCCACCCACATATACCAATGGTGGATGGTGGTAGAGAGAACATGGAACAATAGGTGATTTTCCTCAGGGGCTGGGGAGGCAATCAAGGAGGACTTCATGGTGTTGGTAACATTTGCACTACATCAGAAACGGGGAGGGTGTATCAGGGGGAGAACAGTGAGGGCACAGACACAGACAGACTAGGGCGAGGATGGGGAGAAGTTGGCCTGGGCGTCCTGTTTATGAGGGAAAGCATGGAGAAGAGGCAGACTGGAACCCAGTGGCGGAAGTTTAAGCTAGTCCCAAGAAATGAGCAAGACTAAGAACTTCCCTAAGATTTCTACTTGTCAGGGGCAGGATGTGGTAAAATTCAAAGGGCTGGATTCGTAGATGAAAGGTACTTCTCAGAGAAAACCCTCTTATATTAAGAGCAAATTTCAATATATTTATTGTAGAAATTTCCCTCCTTTGCCTCCCATACTCTTTACCTGGGTCCCGTTCCCCTTTGCCTTTGTCCCCAGGTTCCTGTTCTGAGGCTGTTCTGAGGCTGACCGTGGGCCCACACTGCCTCCCAGTGCCTAGTTTGTGCATAGCACCCGGCGTTGTGGCTCTCCCAAGGCTGCAGAGGTTGGAGAGGGCAGGGGTCCCCACTCACTCAGATTCCAGTTGGGGAGACTGATTTCACCACCAGCGATGTCAGCATGTGCACTCACGCTCCTTTCCACGCACAGTCGCACTGAGGGGAGGGTCTAGCTTGAGGGCCAGCCCCGGGACCACCAGCCTGCTGGGCTGCAAGCAAGGGACGAGACCGCCGCCTGCCCCAGCTGGGTCCGGGCACCACTTGTGGTGCCCTGGTACCTTATGATTCCTGTTTTCATCGAGGGGAGTTGATTTTATAGCTGAGGAAACTGAGGCTCAGAGAGGTGAAGGAGTTGACCTGTGACCCCAACACCAATAAAGAAACTGGCATTTGAGCCCAATCGTTGGGTCTCCCTAAGAAAATTTTCAGGAGCTCAACATGATTCCGGGCACTTAGCTCCAAAGCGAATCCCAGGTTGGGATTCACTTTCTCCTCTCTTCTTTGATCTTAGTATTTCTTACTAATTGCAATGAAGTTTTCTGAATTTGTTTCTGGTTCCATGAGAGGACTTAGTACCAGAAGATGAGAACAGAAAAGACAGGTTCCAAACTATCCCCAGTATGCAGTGGAAGCCATTCCCAACAGTCCCAGCCCCTCCCTGACTGCAAGGTAAAGTTCAATGGTTTCAGCCTGACTTAAAGGCCCATCAAGATCCGGCCACACCTTCCCTTCTGCCTCAGCTCTCGCCCCTCCCTTCTAGGCATCACACGCTCAACCAGAAAGCATTCCACATCTCTGCACACATTCTCTGGGTCTGGGGTACTCTTTGCTCCACTTTATCCTGGCCCACGGGATCCTTCCAGAGAGCTCATGCGTACTCATCCAGACAGATCAAATATACCACCTGCAAGTCTTCCTGAGGCTGAGTCAGCCCCAGCTTCTCTGGAGCTCAGTGACTTGCTCCTGTGCCAAATCAGTCTCTGTGAGCCCAGTAGCAGTGGCCTGCACACTGCAGGCGCTCGGGGAAGGTTTGTGGACGGATGTATGTGCTGTCCTAGGCCCTGCTTTGGAAGGTGGCTGAGATCGTGGGTGGAGAGTTACTTGAAGGGACAGATGGTGAGAGAGAGGGAAGCAGGTACTCGAAGCCCACTTAGCTCCCCGCTGTGCCCCCCGCCCCTGCCAACAGCAAGGAACAGAGTGGGCACACTCCTATCCTGAATTGTCATGCTGGATTTCCCTTCTAGCTCCGGCTCGCCATGTCAGCTCCTCTCACTAACACCACCTATTGTCCACGCCCAACCTGGGATTCGCTTTGGGAGCTAAGTACCCGGATTCATGTTGAGCTCCTCAAAATTTTCTTAGGGAGACCCAACGATTGGGCTCAAATGCCAGTTTCTTTATTGGTGTTGGGGTCACAGGTCAACTCCTTCACCTCTCTGAGCCTCAGTTTCCTCAGCTATAAAATCAACATGGTAAGATTTTTTTTCCTCTGGACCTAAGGAGTCTGGTTTGAAAAAAGACATACGCCATAATGGATATGAAAGCGTTTTCCAGAAATCCTGGTGGATGTTGATGATTATAGTGGTAACTGACAAAAACACGAGCATGGCACATTTCTGTTCCTGCTTTCTTTCATGAAAGCTGAGGCCTCAGAAATTCAGAATCTGGACAAATGATGAGCCACCGCGTTGCCCGACATGTTGGATCAACTTGGAGAAACTAAGCAAATCTTTAGGGCTTTTTAGTCTCTTTTCTCAGGAAACAGAATGGACTAGACTGTGCATTTGAAGGGCCCCTGTATCTCCTGCTCCCTTGGAGGCAGTGCCTGATGGTTAAAAGTCTGGGCTTTGGCATCAAATAACCTGCATTCAAATCTCCTCTCTACCACTTGGGTAAAGTTACTTAAGCAAGAGCTTGGTCATTTTGTGCCTCAATGGCTTTGTAGTAAAATGGGAATGATTTTAACAGCGATGCTTATCTGTTAGGTTTGTTGCGGCTAGAGACAGGGAGCCTGGAAAAGCTGGCATCCCGCCCACGTCAGCGCTGATCGTTTCCTCTGCAAGCTTCCTGCACAGGGGGCTGACAGTTGTGCCTTTGCTCTCATCCTGAATAAAGTAACAGGACTCAATAATGACCAGGCAGAGGGCAAGGAAAAAACATCTAATAAAAGACTGGTTAGTAATTGAGGACAGAAAGGATCTTAGCAAACTTCTAGTCCAATTCTCTCATTATAAATATGGGAAAACTGAAGATCAGGAAGGAAATATCTCCCCCAAGATTCCAGAACAACTTCAGTTCATTTTATACAGTCTTTACTCATGCCTATTATGCGCCAAGCATTACCCACATTTTCTGTGGATAAGTGGATGAGTAAGAAATAGTTCTTGTCTTTGCCCAACACTCCCCAAAGTATCTAACATGAAAAATAAAGTTATCATGGTCAGAAGTTAACCCAGAAAATGCTAGATTAAATAATGCGAAAAAGGGTTTTTTTTTGTTTGTTTGTTTGTTTGTTTTGCTTTGTGCTTTGTTGGTGTCCAAGAGTTTCCCGCCTGTAGTGACTGTGGAACAAAATTCCCCCAGTTCCCCGCTCTGGCTCTAAGTCCCTCTTATGGGATTTGTGCTCCGTGGCACATCCTATGGAAACTGTCTCTCTAGCTCAAAATTCAGAGTACTGGGCGAGGGGATAGTTGAGATCAAAATTATGAGAAGTTCATTGGTGGTGAGGCAGAGATGGGGTGCAGACCAATGCTGGGTCAGGTTGGGAGAAAATGTCTTGCTGAGAGTAGCCTGAATCAGTGCCCAAATGCATGCACTTTAGGAAGAACAGTCTTGCAAGCCAAGTGTGGAAGGAAGAACAAGCCCACGGCCTGCCAGGCAGGGTAAGGATGGGGCCCGCACTGAGATGCTCTCCTGAAGGTGCTCAGCCTCCTTCTACTTGTTCCATTACCTGTATGAGCAGATTCAAATCTCTTGTCTACTTCTTGAGTTCAATGCTGTGCATGTGTCCATTTTATAGATGAGGAAACAGGACCTTGGACGCGCCCAAGTTCCTCCAGCAAGTAAGTGGAAGAACTGACGTTTGAATCTAAACAATGGACTCCAGTCTGGGTTGGGAACCACAGAGAGGGGTTGGGGTTGCTTTGAAGGCGACACATACTTCTCCTTCCCCACATTCATAGATGTAAGACTAGGCACCCACGAAGTTGTGCCTGTCCAGCATTTTGATCTGCTGTGGGGTTACAAGTATTGCAATGGAGGTGTTCAGCTGGGGTGGGCAGTGCTTCCTGCCCGGTCTGCCCTGCCCCATCCAAAGATTTGTTTAGATACCAGCTTCTCCATGTTTATTGTCTTCCTACTCTCAGTACTTTGCTTACACTTGCCCGTGACATTTTCCATCTTGCCCCATTTATTGAAGTAACTGGCACAGACCTTTGGATACCCCCCACCAATTCACAGTGGCTTGAAGGCAAAGACCAGTTCTTCTTCCGCCCCACAGATCACGGGTCTAAAAGCTTTGCTCAGTCATTGCTTTGAACCACTAGACGGATGACTTCAGAACCATGAATAGAACCTCAAAACCTCCCCGAAAAGTGGAAGTGCCATATGTGGAAGTCACTCAGTGCTGTTCACCAAATCCTTCCCTCTTCTCACCTTCTGGCATTCCTTCGCTTTCTTTGCGATCAGACCTGGCCATGTCATCTGCTTTGAGAAATGAAATGTGAGAGGAAGGAATATGAGTGTTACTTCTAGGGAAGAGATTCAAAAGCAGTGTATATATAGTTCATCCTCCTCCCTCTGTGCCACAAGGAAGGGAGCGTTTCCTTTCCCCCGGAGAACCCAGCTGACCCACGAAGGGCTTGGCGCACAGGGGAGCAGGACCTCTGTGATTTTAAGCTACCAGATTTAACACTACTTTATAACCTAATCTAGCTCACCCTGACTGGTGCATCATAGAAGATCTTTCCAGGAGATGATTCGAAAAAGTGAACATCACTCTTGCCAAGTGCAAAGAGAAGAGATAGGAAACAAGGCACTCAAATCGTAGGCAGACTCTGCAGTTTTCTGTTCAGAATCTGATCTTAGCAAGAGCGGAGCTCGGGATGGTTCCTGGGAGTCAAGAGCTCTAGATCGGTCCATGGAACTGCCTGGGCCATTGGTCCTAAGCCATGGCCGGGAGGTGGTCAGGCCAGAGGGTGACATGTGAGGACCCAGCGGGTGGTGGGTGCAGCGGTCCCAATAAGTAACCAGCGTTCCACTCTACTCAGACAGTGCTTGAAAACTTTGAATTGACATTCTCTAAAATTCCAGAGGTTTAGTTTTTCTGGAGAAAGCAGCCGACCTGGGGATGTAGAATGCTACTTCCTTTAGACATAAGTCAAAACATGCAGGTCCCTATTGGTGCCAGGTTGGCTTCATTTTTTTCTTTTTTCGCCAGGGGCACTGGAGACCCCTGTATGATTTAGATGGGGAGCACCTAACCCCAACCCATAGCTATAGCTATCAAATAGCTATCAAATGACTTTGAGGCAAAATAGTGCACTTCCCTCCTCTGGGTTTTGATGGCAGCTGCTCTTTCCAGCGCGAAGCCGTTCCAGATTCAGGGTCTGGAATATCAAAGGCACATACCATTTGGACACAGCTTGCTGTGGCCGAGACACAATGATTCTGAGTCGAGACTCAAGATAGAGGCATTTGAACCAGGAGCTTGGAAAAGTGAAAATGCCTTTGATCACGCAAGATGGGGAAGTCACCCTGTTTTCCTCCCTGTAAATGGGCTAGATTGACAGGAGACAGAGGGGAGGCTGCTGCAAGAGAAAGTGGCAAGTGGGCAGAGAGGACAGTTGGGGAGGTCTGAACTCAGAGGAGAAAGTTATATAAAAGCTTCAGAGAGGCTCTTTGGTGAGCTTGTTTCGGCTCAGCACATGAAAGAAGATGTGGAACAAACACAGGGAGAACAAAGGCAGTAGAGGAAACCCAGGCGGGATCAGCAGATAAGTAAGGGGAAGAAGACAAAGGGAGCTAAATTTAAACGGGAGAGAAAAGATGCCTCCACGGGCCAGGAGCAGCCTATAAATACCTTGAAGGCAGCAAGCTCCAGAAAGAAAGGCAGATTATTCATGGTTTCCCCAGATGTAGGACAGAGACAGGGGCCAGAAGGAAGCTGGGCTGGCGTCAGCCTGCTGGACACAGGGGAATAAAGCTGTGTTTGTGTGGGGGTAGGAGCAGGCCAGTGAGTGGGGAGTCTGGCTCCGGGATCTCGTCCAGGCTTCCCGAGGTTAAGTTCTTAGGGACTGTTAAGGGGACAGTAAGCTCTCTTCCTTCCTCGTCTCTCTCCCTCTCCCCTTTGCATCTTTTTTATGTTCTTCCTTCAAACATCCTTTCTGAAGGGACATGCACTGCAGCAGCAACTGCTTATTATAGCCAAGTTACGGAAACAACAGACGTGCCTAACGACAGATGAGCGGATGGGAAGACGCAGCAGACACGCACCGTGGAATACTACTCAGCTGTCAACAAGGATGAAGTTTTGCCATTTGTGACAATATGCGTGGAACTGGAGGGGATGATGCTAAGGGAAATAAGTCAGAAGGAGAATGACAAATACCTGATGGTTTCACTCAGAGGTGGAATATAGAAAAATAAAACTAAAAGAGCAGACAAAATGACAACAAGCAAATCCTAGAAATCTGATGGCAGAACTGAGACTACCACAAAGGGGAAGGTGGAGTGGGGATCCAGGTGGGGAGGGGTCTCCGGGTCCTATGGTGAGGATTAGGGTGTCTTGGTGGTGGGCAAGGTGTGTTAACCTGTATCTGAAGAGGGTGTGACCCTGTACCCCTAAATCATATGTGATGTTGTAAACCAACATAACCTCAATAAAAAATAACACAACTGAAAAACAAACATTCTGTGATGCATTAGCCTTACCCTGGACTAAGGCAGAGTCCCTGTCTGTAAGGAGTTAGTGGCTCGATTGGAGAGGCACATGGTCCTAAGTCTCTTCCCGCAGGTGTGTGGGTGCTGCAGGTAGGAGTTCAGCAGCGGGTGACGGGACAGGGGAGGGATGGAGGGCACCCACCCACAGAGACGGGAGCAGCACATGGCACGCAGGGAACAGCAAATACTTCTCAAGGGCCAGGGCACAGGCTGCGTCTACACAGAGTGGTGTGAGAGGGAGAGGCCTGGTGGGCTGCACCAAGGACTCTTGTCCTTGGCAAAGATTCAGGGAAAGGTTTGATGCAAGGAGTGTGAGCTGACACTTTCACTTTGTAAAGCTCTCTGGAGCCAGTGTGGGTGACGACTCAGGGGTCTCTGTAGAATCTCACCCCACTCCTTATGTGCATTTGCTGGGAGGGGTTGGGGGTTTGAGAAACTTGAGAGGCCGGGACTTGTGGAGAAGGTAACGGGTTAATCCTGGGCTGAGCTGAGACTGGAGGGAGAAAGTTCTGGTTAGCTGGGGCAGGTGGCCAGGAAACCACTGAGATTGTGTTTCCGTGGCAGACTGCAGCAAGCCCACCCCTCCCATCCGATTGTGCTCCTCGGAGGAAACACCACCCTGGGGCTCAGCTTCCTGGACTGAGGAGGGGGCCAGGTGCCTTCTCTCACCCCGCTGCTGCCCGTTTGCATTTCTGCTTGAGAAGTGAAGGGGAGTGTGTAAAATATGACGCCATTGTTAAGACTCCAGGAGTAGAGAATTTCAAGGTGGAAGAAAGCATTCAAGGTCATGCGTCATGGACATCTTTTGGAGGACACACTTAGCTCCCCCCTTTAATCTGAGGACAGTCTTCTGCCCTGCCAGCCCCGACCCACACATGCAGAAATGGGCATTAGTTTGGGTTTTTATGACAATCCTTGCTTCTCCAGTCACATCTGGACACTTGATTCAGGAAAAGCAATCCAGAGGTTGGACTGCACAAATCAGATGTCTCCAGAAACTCTGCAGTAGGGTGACAGAGAGAGTTGTTTAGCTTGTGGGTTTTGACCTTCTCAGGCAAATGCAGACGGGAGATCTGTAAGGGCCATCTTGGATCATGATAGGACATGTGTGAGCAGAAGAGGGAAACCATCTGTCAGAACCCACCATGAACTTTCTGGCAAATGCTTTTAGTATCTTATGCCCTTTTGAGGTCTGGTTTAAATGTCTTTTGTTAGGTTTAACGATATTTTTTTTGTCTTATGAGAGATCATTTCTTTCTTACTTTCTATTTTCCTGACAGGGATATATACACAATAGGTATTTCTTTCTTTTTTGCTCATTTTTTAAATTATTATTAAAATTTTTTTCTTACATCTTTGTAGTCCCCCTAGTTGTTCCACCACCTCATCACCTGTGATCCATCACCATATTCCCCTGTGTTTATCCCTCCCCTGTTTTGCCCCCTCCCTCTCCCTCCTTTGCTGCATGCTTTAGTTCTAACACAATAGATATTTCTAATTTTTCTGCTGAACAGAGAAAAATGCCTTGACAATTCCCAAAAGTCAGCTGAAGAAGGGAAAAAAAAAGGGAGAACCATTTGCTTTTAGATTATTGAAATAATATCATTTTGTTTGGAAATGATGCAATCGCTTAAGAAAAGATGTTAGACGTTCGCTGAGGACTTACCATTTTGGTTGAAGAATACAATAACAATAAATTTGCTGCTTATTAGCCCTTCCTTAATAATTTTCCAGCAATTTAGGTTGAAAGAAATGTAAGAAATTCTGAAAAGATACAGACCTCCAATTGAGTCTTTCCAAATGACCAAGGAACTTTTCCCCATGGCCTTTTCAGACTTTCTGGGTTATTGGAAATTTCCTGGCTTTCTTGAGTTTCTGGGAGAAAGTGGGTAAGAACAGGGATCCCAGGTCAGAAGGTTTTCACACACTGCCTTTGGCCAAGGGCCTTAACCTCTCTCCTTCCTGTTCTTTCCTTAAAGGGGACTAGAGAGTCTGACCTCTAGTGCGGGGAGCTGTCTAGACTTCAGGCCCTTGTCACGTGTCAGCTGTCATAGCGTATTCACAGGGACACTGCTCCTGGGAGGTCACAGAGCTGGTGAGGATCCCAGAGTCTAACTGGTTGGAGGCTTTTAGTCACAACAATAAAAAACTGACTGACATTAATAAAAAGGAAAATTTTTTAAAGTTAAATTTATTTATTTTCTTACACCATTGCTAATTTTTGGACAGTATTTGATTTCTTCCCTCAGGTGTAGTCCCCACAAATCTCCCTCCACCACGACGCCCGTGATCCACCACAGCCTTGTGTGCATGTCCCACCCCTGTTTTGACCCCTCCCCCTCCCAGTCCCTTGCTGTAGGCCTCAGATCTATGGTTAGCTTGCAAGTTTTAGCTTTTTCTTGACCTTTTGTTCAGTTTCTCTATATTCCACATATAAGTGAAGTCACCCAATATTTATGTCTTTTCCTTCTGACTCATTTTGCTGAGCATAATCCCTTCCACCTCCATCCACGTTGCTGCAAATAGCATGGGTGTATCTTTTTGACTGCTGAGTAGTATTCCATTTTGTATATATACCACATCTTCTTGATTCACTCATCTGTCTTGGTACATTTGTGTTGTTTCCGTATCTTAGTTATTGTAAATGGTGCTGCAATAAACATAGGCGTACATGTTTTAAAAGGGATATTTTAATCTGAATCCTGAATTGAGATGTGGTGCAGAGTTGGGGCAAACTGCAGAGTTACCTGAGACAGTCTCAAAGATCTTATCCCCCGTCTCTCCTCTTTCCCGTCCTTAGGATATTGTCTCTGCATTCAGACTGTCTCCCTGTGAGTTTCCAAATGGCTGCAGATATTTTAGCTGTTCCATCTAGATACATGTGTGGCTAGAAGAACAAGAGACTAGGCCTGCTGTGTCTCCCCATGAGGTATGAAGCTCACCGAAGGCCCCCCTTCTGTCCAGCCTCTGGCCACATGTCCACTCCTAAGTGGCCACAGGCATAGATCGGACGCAATTGCTTCTTCACACTGTACCTGTGAGCTGGGGACTACATCGCCTTTCTTGTCACCTGGAGAAGGTAGATTTTTTGATGAGTTTCGTTAGTAAGAAGGCAGGAGAGAAAGGAAATTGGATTGTTGACCAAGTATTCACTCTGTGGAGTTTATCTGGATATTTATCTTTGTTTGCTGGGTTTACCATAACAAAATATCATGGACAGGGTGACTCAAACCACACGAATTAATTTTCCTCACAATTCTGGAGGATAGAAGTCCAAGCTGAAGGTGTTGTAGTTTCTTCTGGCTTGCGGGTGGCAGTTTTCTCATGTCCTCACATGTGTCCTCTGTGTTGCTTCTGTGTCCTCATGTCCTCTTCTCGTAAGGACACCAGGTGTTTCAGATGAGGGCTCATCCACAGGACCCTGTTTATCCTCAGTGGCCTCTGTGAAGGCTCCATCTCCAAATGCAGTCACAGTCCTAGGTCCCGGGAGTTAGGACGTAACATACGACTATTGGCAGAACACGGCTCAGCCCAAAGCACCCCCTAACCCTCCTTTTATAAATTTGGGACACTGAGGCTTGTTGAAAGAGCTGTGATCTACCCCAAATCAAACACTTTCTCTAGACTCATACGCTCACATGGCTTTCTACAATTTCAAGAGTGAATTTTTAGCCGCTGGAGCTTGGGCTGTAAACCTTAAGACTTAAATTCCTGGTTGGCCAAGCTCCAATGTGCAAGTGCCAACAAGCTTATTTCTAGTTGTGAGCTCATGGGAGTAGGTGTGTGCTGGCTTTCTGAGCGGGTAGCAAGGCCAGTCAGGACACGTTGGTCGACTTGCTAAGAGCCTACCGCTTGATCTGGAAGCTGGCCATGTCATCCCAGAGACTGTTCCAGAAAGGGTCCCTGGTCAGGGAATTGATACTTCCCTCAAGAAAGAGCATGTATCTGGGATGGCAGTGAGAGTCCCTGTCCTTGACTTTATTCTACTGGCCATAAGGATAGAAGTTAACCAAGGAGTGGTGTGACAGGAGAAGGCCTGAGCAGACTTAAGAGTCCCCCAGCCTCCAAAGGCACTTAGGGCTTCTCTTCCCCAGCTCCATCACCAGCCACCTGACCGTGGTAAGGGCGATGGACACCTCCCCGCAGGCGCCTCCAAGTTTCCAATTCCTTCCTCTCGTTCCGCCCACCATGATGCTCACTTTGGCCTCTTTTTTCCCTTCTATTCCTGTCGCAGCCTAGACCCCCATATTGTTTTGACAAGGTCACTTTATGGGTGGTGAGCCATCAAGGAAGTGTTCCCAAAGTCAGGATGTGATATTTCTTCTTGCAAATAAATTTAAGTATAATTTCAGGAGAACAGTAACTAAGTTTCTCCACCATGCCTGCATGCATTGGCCTTACTCATTAGCTCCTGGCAGCGAGATATCCTTGAAACAGTAAAGTGTCCTTGCCTGGTCAAGGGTTAATGTTTGAACAAAGAACAACTAATCCCTTCCCCTATTTTCCTTCCTGGCCTGATAAAATCAGCTTAGATTATTTCCTCCAGAGATTAGCATAAAGATGTTTCTTTTATCATTGGTCTTGGTTTCAGACAATAGGTATGGAGACAGCAGCCTCCACCCTAGGCCTAGGGCAAAGGTTGAAGATTATGTCCTTTACCTTGCCGGAATTTACCTCAGATAAGAGACGTTTTTCTAAAGTTCCTTGATTCCCCTCAAACTATGTAACTGATTATGTATCTGAATATCTGTAATCACCCTGCCATTGTCAGTAGTTAATTCTTCTTATGCTTTAAAAACCCTGTTCTCCAATAATAAAGTGGAACGGCCTGATCACACTCTCTGGTGTGTGCTGTCTCTCGCTCCCCACCCCCTTCTCCCCACGGAAC
>PVIJ01004506.1:53088-116944 GCA_004024925.1 Scalopus aquaticus | reverse complement strand
AGCTCTAAGTGAAAGCCCAGTTTAGTGAGATAGGTATCAAAACATTTGGATATCGCTTTTTCAAATTTTGTGGCTTTTAACATGGTTATTTGTGCAGTAAAAAATCAATAATACATGCATATGGTTCGAAAATCATAAAGTACCAATAACTTAAAAATCAGCCCCTGACCAATCTTTATTCTTGCTACACAAAGACAAATTTGATTTTTAAGCTTTCATCTATTCTTAAAGACATATTTCTAAATGACATAATTATGATTCCATTTCCTCAAGTTATTAATTTTAGGCATCCTGTTGTGACAGATAAGAATCCTCTCTTACACCACCTTACCTCCTCTTACCTACCTCTTATTATATGCTAGTATTTTTATTTTTTTAAAGATTTATTTATACAAGCTGGGGTACAGGCCAGAGGCGTGGGGTGGCGAGACGGTTCACCAGAGACAGAGTGGGGAGCAGAACAGGCAGACCAGAAATACACTGCTGAGGGGAGCAGCGGGCGAGGCAGGAGAGGTCCGCCGTACCATGTGGGATCCTCCTCGGCTGGGCTTCAAACTCGCATTGCGAGTTGCCGACAGCTCCATAGCGCAGCGCTCAACCGCTGCGCCACCAGGGAGGCCCTATGCTAGTATTTTTAATTAAACCAATACTCAGTATAAAATCACTATAATCATGTAAACACTATTCACTATAGAGCTAAAGCATATGGTGTGGTGTATCTCCCCACAACTCCTTTTTTTATAGCAGTTTTTCAATTGCCAATTTTTGTCACTTGCAGCACTGGCTCGCCACATACCCCCCCACCTTGTTCCCAGCCAAAATGCTCCACAATATGAACTGAACTACTGAAGAGTTTTCCCTGGAAGACATCTGATTCAGGTCACTCTGTTCTCTCACTCACATACGCTCTGCACAGCCAGTTACCTAAACATCCTCTCTGCTGCTTTACTGGGTTGACTCCATTTTCCCTTTCCTATTCTCTTCTTTTTTATTTTATGCTTTGATTTTGCTGAACTCCTTTCTTCAGTGACTCCTTTTGAAAGAGTGCAGAGAAGGTAAAATATCTCACCTTCTGCTTCTCTGAATATGTCTTTATTTTAATCTCATCTCTAAATGATACAACGGGTCAACGAATTTTTACAAAAGTCATGTTACTGAAATAAAATTAGTCGTTTCCTATCAATTTGTATGTGCTCAACATGAATATGACAGTCAAATTCTAATTTTGGCTCTAGTTTTTTTTTTTTTGTAATCTGCAATAAATTGATGTTTACATTACAAAATGCATGCCAATAGTAAAAGGCCTATGGTTAATATCTGTAAAAATCAAGTCATAGACTACATCTTAGATTTTTTTACTTGTCTCTTTTGTACAGCTGTTCAGGAATAGAATAGATGGAAGATAGTTTCCATTGTGCAAAAGCACAACCTTAAGACTCAGTTTCGAAGAGTCTAGAAATTGTCTCCATTCTTGTGGGTCATGAGTGATTTCTAAGGCATTCATGAGGCCCTCAATATCGGAACAGAACACCAGAGTACTTTCCTTTCTGAGGAAAGGCTCCAACTGCTGGTGGCGCTTTTGATATAAAGTAATTGTGACATCTTCTTCTAAAAGATGCCATTGTTGGAGTCTTGATTCTAGCAATTCTGCCTTGTTCTTGGATAAGTCCAAATCATGAACCAGGTCATTTAGTTCTTCCTGTGTTAGTCTGCGTGGGGTTGATGATGCATCACAGTGAAAATGTGGATCACTGCATGCTGATGGAACAGGAGAAGAACAGGTAGGCTCCCCCTTGTCCTCATCAGATGAATCAAGAGAATATTCTGTTGGATGTTCTGGAATAGGAAGTCCCTCACCATGTGGAACTGGTCTCAATGCAGATGGAATGTTTGGGTAGACTATTCTCGACTTCTTTTGCTTTATTATTCCGCCAGAAAGAGGAAGACTGAAGCAGAAGGAACAGTCTTTTATGTGGTTGCTTAGCCCTCTCCACACCATGAGGTCTGCAAGCGTCATTGATGGTCTTTTGCCATTTAACCACTGTGAAAGCTGTGTTGTACATGGAGCACAGCATATATGCGGGGCCCAAGCCTTGTCTTGGTCACCAACCTTGCATCCGAAGTCAAGATGATAAGCCTTCTTCACTTGAGAAGTGATACTTTTCTTTTGGTTGGCAAATGTCACTTCCCTACAAATAGAGCAGAAATTGTCCACACTATTAACACACTTTTGAGGCATTACTGGTCTGTACTGTGCCTAAATGGATAAAATAATAACAGTTCTATGGAACAGTAGCTTAAACTGTCTCGCACAAAGTCTGAAATAATTTCAGTGCTTAACCTTTCCGACAGGGCTTTATAGAGTGCACTGCTAACATCAGCTTACTTCAGCAGCTGCCTGGCAGTAGTATTGCATTGCATCAGAAAATGATGCAGTCAATTCTGGATGATGTTTGCATGATGGTATTATGCATTGTGATGCAATATGACATCATTATAGGCTGATTTAGGATGTTGTTGCAGTCCTACTGGATAAATTTACACGGTGAAACATATAAAATGAATTAAATGAAATATCTTCAAAATGAGAGCTAATAAAAAATTTTCAGGGTTATATTCATGTTAAGCACACCAAGATACTACAGCTTAGGGTCTTTTAAAGTCAGTAACAATCTCACTGTCGACCAGTGTAATTTGAGAATGAAAATTATTTTGCCTCATCATTTTGAAGGTATCACTCCATTGTGTTTGAACTTAGAGTGCTATTTTTTGAGAAGTAAATGCCATTCTCAATCCCACTTTTTTTTATTGTGATATAATGTTTCATATTGGAAATTTTCAATATCTTCTTTATTTCTGATGTGCGATTGTGGGCCTCTTTCCAAGTAATATGCTACACATTTGGTGGCCCCTTTTAATCTGGAGACTCACAGCTTTTATTGTAGGGAGTTTTTCATATTGCCTTTTTTTTTGAACTGTTTATTTTCCACAGTTTCTGTTGATTGTTGTCTGGAATCTATCTCTGATAGATGTAGAACTCCCTAGTTTGACCTTTATGCTTTATCTTTTTTATGTTTTCTCCCTTTTTATTTCTTTGTTTACTTTTGAGAACTTTCCATGTCCATATCTTCTACGTCCTTGAATTTTCCATTTTGATAATGTTTTAATTCCCAATATTCTTCATCTTTGTTTCTTTTATGAATGCAGTTTCAAAATCTCTGAGGATTCTCAATATAAATTTTGCTTTCCTTTATAAAGGTCTTTTGTTCCCTGCACATTTTGACTTTCTTAAATACTTTTTCCCAACGCTGACAATGGGATGACAAATATAGAAGCCAGATCATTTTCACATCCACCTTAGATTATTTTTTAAAATGCATCTTTTTGACATTCTTAAATTTTGGAGATGACTTAACTGTCTGCTTGTCTTCTAGCATTCATATTTGAAAGTGGAACATTAAAAAATCTCCAAAAAATGATTAAAAGAGTCTAAAAATACAGAATTTGTCTTTTGTTAGGTTTTATGTTATGGATTTGCAGCAGGGACTGAGTCATTTTACTAGGGGGCCTCAGAATAGCAGTTCTTTAGGTCTACATGTTTTCTCTCCAGTATAAACCTCTATTTTTATGTTGGTACTGAATATTTAAGATGCCAGCATTCTATACAAAAATACAGTAGGAATGGGGATTTGGAGGCCCCTTTTCAATTAATTCCTTATGGAAGAGCTCGTCTTCCTGCCCTGCTTCTGCTGTTCTGGCTGTCGATGAGGTCTGAGTGTCTCTCATCAAAGTTCTATAGCTAGAGATGTCAGAGTTTCTGTGTAGGAATGAAAGATTTTTGAAGTCCTGCTTGTGAGAGGAGATGAACCACCTCACATATGAACCCATATCTTTTGTTACAGCTCCTCACCTTATCCCCACCCCATGCATATCAACTGATTGTATGTTCTTCCATATAATTTTCAGCTTATTTTTTAGAGCTTGACTTTTTCACCCAGATCATCAGCTTCCATTTCTTCATTCGTTTTTTGCCTTACAAAATGTTAAATTCTCTTATTCATGAATATTCCTTCCTCCGTTCTTATGATTTTGATTAGTTTATTCCCTTATCTTAGTTGGTTCTTGGAAGGGAAAAGTGATAAATGTGTGTGGAAAACTGCCTTTCCAGCTCCCAAATAGCATATGGATTTATTGGGATCCCTAATTTTAAGAGTGACTCCTGACTACAGAGGTGAGCACGTAACTCAGTACTGGTCAGTTACAAATTCTTAACATACACATATATATATTTTTTCAGATGTAGCTATGACCTAGGAAGGGATAATCTTTTCTAAAGATCATAGAAACTTGATCTGGGTGGAATTGCAGAATGAAGAGTTTTGAATAGTGTTTGAATTCTTGGATGTCATCATGCCTAATCTGAAGTGTTATAAAGTGTTATAAAGGTGAATAGATAATGAGAAAGGTACTTTCGGCTTAGACATAATTGACATGGTTTCCAATCTCATGTGTAACAACTAATGTAATATTCTGTCAGATATAGTTAGATTTTGGTAGTAATAACTTGCCTATTTCTGAATGAGAACAAAGTACATTAAGAACTCTTAACTATATACAAAAGAAACATGATTTAATCTAATCAAGTCTAAGCAAATCATTACTTTCATAGAAATGAAAAGTTAAGGGATTCGTAAGGTACAATTGGATCTAGGTGTTAAAAAATTCTTTAGAATCTGTTTCTTTCCCTCTCTTTGCTCTGCTTTCCTTTTGTGGCAGTATTATCTTCAATTCTTCCTCTTCCATCAACTCTAATCTTAAATTCTATCAGCCACGAAAACCCTGGGACAAAGACAACTCTCTTCATAATTTGACTCAGCCTAGATTCTGTAACTGTCGCTGGATCAATTTCTATGACCCAGCGATGAGGGGAAGCTGTGGGGGAGTCAGCTTCGTCTGAACCACATGGATGCAATCAGATATGACTGTGAACAGAGTTAGTCAAAAGCACAAGTGGAATTGGGCATAAGAGAATTAGTGATGGGGAAAAAAAAACCTATAAAGATGAACTGATACATGGCCTTATAGAAAATCATGATAAAGTGGTAGAAGAACAAATTAATGGGGGGAAAGCAGTTTGAAAGTACAGACATATTGAGCTGAGGCAACATCCCTGTGGAAGTTATAAAGAAAGTGGGAAGAATTTTATGTAGAGAATAAAGACAGGCCCTTCTTCCTTGGACACATGTTTACACTACATATTGAATATAGACAATGTTTTTATTGAGATCAATTTCTTTTATAAGATGCTTCTCTCATTTTTCTACCCAGAAATGGATACTGAAGTCAATTTAATTTTATATTTGTGGGTCTATCTAAGTAGCATACATATGATTGATAGCCAACTGGGGAAATTGTGAACAAAATCACAATTTATTTGTGATAAAGAAGGGAAATATATTCATTAAAAGAAAGGGGTGAATCTTTTCAGTGCTCTGGAAATAGAGTTCTAATTAATTTATAGATTTAAAAGGCCACTCTGACTCAACCTCATAATTTGAGTAATAAAACTCTTCTAATGGCATTACAACTGATTTATAAAACAAATGAGCAAACTTAATCAAGCCACAGTGCTTGGCCAATACAAATGTTCCTGTTGTCATCCATTTCTCTATCAATTGAGAGATTTAGCCATGAATTTGGATAGCGACATGCCTCAGATTCCATGAATATATTAGTGGGTCATTCATAAATGCATTTTCTATAGCAAATTAAGAAATTCTTAGCAATCTGCTGAAATAAAAGATTATTTTTTATTATACTGAACAATTTCTTTGAAATCCCATAGATATATATTGAATGAATTTTTAAAATAATGTTTTATATTTACTATCATTTCAGATTATTAGACTATATAGACATGTCCATTTATTAGATGTTTTATATATCTGTGGATTTAATTTGCAAACACAAAGCCATAAGACATCAATTTATAATTTACATTTTAAAATCATAAACCAGAAAGGTAATGTAATTGTAGTCTATAGTGGTTTCCTTGGAGAAATAGACCCCAATGGAGCAAAGGCATCATGTACAGTGAGGGAGAAGCACCAAGGAATCCTGCCTGTCAGACAGTGGCTAGACTGACCTCATTCATATGTACCTGAAATTATTTTCAAAATTGAAAAGTTGATTTTACCTTATTATGGAGTCATGGACTTCTTTGAGAATCTGATGGGTGCCAAAAATCTCCCCCCCAATAAAATACACCTATGTACACACCGGCATAGTATATGTAATTTCAGTATTCCCTTTGTACTCCCTTTGAGGGTCAGTTATGAGCTCCAAAAATCTTTGCATCACTTAGTTGTAGTCTGATATTTACAAAATGGATAGTCTTTTAGATACAAAGGAGTTCATCTATTTTCTAACATATTGAAATGAATATGTAAAACAGGGACAAAGACATTTAGATATTAGTGTATTGTTTTAATCTGGGAAGTCACTTGTATACAAATTTAAAGTATAGATATGAAGAAATTTTAAATTCTCTCTAGCAAACTTCCTGTTGAAAAAAGGGCAATAAGGTGCCTCTTTATGCAGTAGGTAGCACATCAGTCTCAAAATTTTTTTTAAAAGAGCAATAAAAAGAGGGAAAACTACACTTGTTTGGCATTTGGAATAGATACCTCCATTGGGAAAATGGGAGGGTATGGAGCCAACCAAGTACTTCCAGTATCCAGAAGGTTTCAGGCTGGTGGAGTAGAAGACCTCGAGTACAAGCTCCTGTGAAGTTGTGGGGCTTGGGGTTTGGAAGCCAGACACATTAGTTGCTGAAAATTCTACAATCCACGTGGAAGCAAAATGGAAGAGAGAATTTGATTCTCAATGATGCATTCCTGAAACTTATGTTATAATACAACATTGGAATTTAGAAAACACATGATTAACAGAAAAAACAAGATGGTAGAAATAAGTTCCAATGTATCTGTTAATGTAATAAATGTGAAACATCTCTTTAGAAAGCTAAAGCTCATCTATTTTGTTTTTATCTCTGGCTCTTATAAAAGACAAATCTAAGAGAGAGTAAATCATGAAAGTGGAAAGTAAAAAGGTGGGGAAATTTGTATCAAATTCTGAAATAGACAATGGCAACATTAATACATTGGTAGTATAACACACCATGTAGTCTCTAAGATGAAAAGCTTTATTAAGGCAGAAAGCGTTATTAGCTTTTTAAAACCAAACTTATTTAGTTGTTCAATATGATTTTTTTAAAGGTATGTAATGTGATGATTTAATATATGTATATAATGTGAAGTGATTACCATAATCACGTTAAGTAACATACCACTAACCTCATGTAGGTGTCATTTGTGTTTGTGGTGAGAACACTAAAGATCTACTAAAAAGGGTTGTTTATAATGACAAAAGGAACATTTTGAGAAGAAGTTATGACTAAGATTATCTGCATCTAAGGATGCCTTTCCGCTCTAATGTAAGTTTTAAGCTTAATTAGATATATTAAATCTTCATTATTTTTTATTTGCTAACTACTTAAATGAGACATTGCATCATGGCTACTTTTCATTGGGCTCTTTGATTTATTTGTACTACATTTTAAAAGCTATCATCTGCGATTTTAGATTTAAGATTGTCCTTCAGATTAGAATAATTGTCTAGTCCCAAACCAAGAATAAAATCTCACCATGTCTACTTTATTTGCTTTTTTGCATCAAAACCTTTAATTCATTTTAATGAATATGAATGATAAAGCTTTTAAAGTGGATACCCAATACCACTGACTACTGGTCTATTATTTCTCCAGTTGGTTGCAATACTGTGTCCCATCACTTCCCAGTATGTCACAAGTCTGTTTCTGAGTCCTCTCCTCTGTTCCATTGCCAGCTTGCCAATCATTCTTTGACTTTATAATAAATCTTGGTAGAACAATTTTTCTACCACCTCCCTCTTTCCTTATTCCTTTCCTGGGATATCTTGGCAATTCTTGGGCTTTGGAATTTTAACATTTGTAAAATTTCTAGGTAGCCCTTAGAAAAATTTGATTGTAATGCATAGTCTCTGTCCATGAATTTAGAAACAGTTAGGACTTTTGAGATCTGAATTTTCCGAACCACCGAATTCTCTTCATTTATTTGGATGTTCTTTAATATAAACTTTACAATAAAGTTTACAGTAAAATTTTATAATTTGCTTTAAAAAAGCTTTAAGCACATTTTGTTAATTTCTAGTTTTATTGTTGCTCTAGAAATTAACCTCTTATTTAAAAATGTCTAACTTTTTGGGTTTTAGTGGTATACAGAAGTCCAATTGATTTTTGAATATTGATTTTATATCCAGTCATCTTGCTATGTTTTCTTATTTGGAGAATTAAAAAAAAAACTTTGTATTTTAATAGCATCTATGAATAAACAGAATTTGTTTTCCTCACGAATCCTCATATCTTTTTACTTTCTTCACTTATTGAATTATTTAGGATAAGAAAATACAGATGTGCTAGGATGGGGCATCCTGATGTGCAATAACAGAAGCATCATGTTGAATACAAGTGGTATAGTAGTTCTCTTTTTATCAACACTGATTTTTAAATGAAAAATTTCTAAAATTTCTTTATTAAAAATGATACCGCAAAAATTTTGGTAGATACTCTATCAGATAAAGAAGTATAATTTTTACATGGATTTTCTAGTAACTGGTTGTATTCTAGCACACAGAGGTATTTATCCAAAAATACCTGGACATTTATTTTTTATAACACAAACACCACCCATACTCGCCTAGTTCTTAAGCAATGAGTGTCATTCCTGGAAGGGAAAAGGAGGTGAGTGACTGGACTGCTCTTATGATTCAAAGTTTCTGGCCATCCCCATTGCTGAGGACTGGATCTATGCGATTATTAGGATTCTTAATAGATGCTGTGATACTGAGTAATCACTACTCAAACTTGATTTTGCAAAAAGTAGCATGCCAGGGACTAGAGAAATGGACTTTCGTTGGGCAATAACAAAAAGTCAGTAAGTGATATAGTGGTGGAAAACACAGATGATTGAGAAGTACTGTCAGCTAAATGAGAGTCTAAGTTGTCCAGTCTATGGCAAATAACTCACTGATTTAGAGAGGGTATATGTTATGGTGGTCAGTTAGAGGGATTCATATATCAAAGTGATAACCAACCTTGGAGAAATACTGCATCTAGGTGTTCTTATTGAAAGAACTATTGCATTGTGTCATCCACCAGGGGACAATAGAGTGATGCCTGGAGCCTGAAAGTTCCTGAATGCCATTTCAGATGAGTAGAGTTGGGATTCAAGCAACAGTGCCACCCTGGAGCCAGAAGAAGGCTGGCGTCCTTCCCCTCTGCTTTAGGGGAGACCTCAGACCTGATTAGGCTGAGAGTGGTGCAGCATGTAGCACAGTGGAATCATTAGTTTCTTTACCGTAGGGCATCCTCCAGACTCGTGTGTGGGTGGAACAGAATCATTAACCACTTTTAAGCTGCATAGAAAATTGGAAGTAGGAAACAGTCCCATTTTTGTCTCAACTATGAACAGAGACATGAATTACAACAGCAAGGAAACAACCAAGTTGTTATAGCTAGTACTTGCAAGGCACTAGGATGGAACCCATATGAGTGATTGCTTCCTGAAAGTTCTTTTCTCCCAGCTTCAAAGTTTGTGAGTAGGGTGGGCAGACCTAAGAAAAATCCTGCTTACTCAAGAAGGAAAAAGGTGAGCAAGAACAAAGATAGTGAATGTCCCTCTTCAAAACGAATCAGAAATGTTTAAATGGGACACAGAGTATTTAGTTCATTAGATGTTGGTGTTCTAGGCTGAGAGTGAAGATTGATTCTCCATTAATCCCACACCTGGTGTGAGGCAAGACAGGAAAATACAGTGAGGTGCTGTAGGGTAGCCCTGTGTGCAGAAAGAAGAACAGCTTAAGTCTTTTCTTTTCTAGTGTGCCATGGTATGAGATCAAGGGTCTGATGACAGCTTTGTTACAATAATCCTAAAATGTAAATATGCTGCCATTTTAACCTACTCAGTCCTTAAAACAAGTCAGTAACTTTAGCCTCAGCATTCATTTTGTGTTCTAAAGATTACCCATCTCTTTTGGCTCCTTTTCCTTCTATTTACCTTCTATCTGAAACAAGTTGAAACTTGGTGACTGTGAAAGGTTGAAAAACTTTAGGTGAGTTGAATAAATAAGGAAAAATTTACCATTGATTCTGAATCAATGGTAAACTAAATAGTTTGTGAGACAGCGCAAAATGAGAAAGTAGGTCCCTCGTTCAAAAAGGAGTAAAGCATGACATTAAAGTGCTACTATATATTTTCCCTTTAAAACTATTTTCGTTACTTATGAGTCATAATAAGAATAGCTGCCATCCTAAAGAAAAATTGAAATAAAATTAAAATAAAAATTATTAGCATGAGTTTTACCATTGGTCTTAATATTATACAGTTTCTATGTTAATAATGATCTATCTTGTATGTGGAATCGGCAGTATTTCACAGTTCATATGTATTTCATTCTTGCCTACCAGTTGAAATGCTGGATAAAACTCCTTCATTAATTCCTTGTTAGTCACACATGCTATCAAACCATACTATCTTTGGCTTATCAATGAGTAAAGAACTGAAAAGAAGAGAGACTATGAGTTGTCCTATTGTTACAATTGTCTTAATTTTTAGCATAAATTTTATCTAACTGGTGC
This sequence comes from Scalopus aquaticus, assembly GCA_004024925.1. Taxonomy (NCBI): domain Eukaryota; kingdom Metazoa; phylum Chordata; class Mammalia; order Eulipotyphla; family Talpidae; genus Scalopus; species Scalopus aquaticus. The sequence goes on along the minus strand of PVIJ01004506.1, from coordinate 106,209 downwards.
AAGTAAGAAAGACTGTGATAGGACTCATTGGCTATTTCTGTTTCCTAGATAGTGCTTTCTTTCTTAGTTTGAAGCAAGTTCTGGCTCAAATGAAAAGTGTGGCCTCACTGATCTGTCAGGACCCCCACTGATTTCGTCTTAGATGTGTCATTGTAGAAATGACACAGAATTCTGGTGGATCCGTGACACATGGGCGTTCAGCAAGACTCAGTGTCTTTAGACTCAGTGTCTTTAGTGTCTTTCAGTGTCTGTAGAATTAAATCTGTTATGGAATCTGCATACTGATACTCGCCCTGTTAGAAGTCTCTGCAGACACATGCATGCATATCTCCTCTGTTCCAGTCTCATCAAACTTCATTACAAAATAGAAGTTCAAAGAGAAAACTATCAAAAATTTAATGTGGCTGCAGCAGGGGATTTCAGCAAGTACAGGTGCTTCTGAAAGAGGGGTCTCTGCGTTTGCGGCCTCATCCTGCAACACTCTGGAAGCTACAAATCCAGATCCGTCAGCCCTGAGGTGGTTTTTTTCTCATCTGGGACTTTCAGGTTCAGCCTGGAGATTACTTTCTGAGATACTGAAAGCTGACTTACTTTCGGAGCTGCCCCTGGCCATTGATCTACTTAGGGGGAGCACTGGGATAGAGACAGCCAACAGAGTAGACTCTGTCTGGGGTTTGGGGGATGCTTCTCTTAAGGCTGACTTGTCTTCTCCCTGACAGAAAAAAAGGCCTGAGACACAGAAGAGGTGATGGGGATCATGTTTTGTTATCATGTGGATTACATTTGATCCATACCTCGGCACAGCTGATGTCCCTCACAGGTCAACTGCCTGTTATGAGGAAACATTCAACGTTGCTGAAATGTCTTAAAAGTCTCACTAAAGGCCTGGAAAGTCCATGGTGTCAGCTATCACTGTTCTGATGACAACTAATTTCTCTAGCCCAGGGACTTTTTCTTTGCACTCCAAACTCATAGTTCCAACTACCTACTTGACTTTCCACTTGGTGCTTTACCCACATTTCAAACTGAAAAATATATATATTTTAAATTTTAATTACTTTTATTTTAATTTAGGGGCTACATTTGTACTTCCCCATCTATGCACATGTTCCATTTGCCCTCCACCAAATTGCCTGCCTCAGTCCCCGACCCCCTTTGGTGATCTCTGAAGTCATTGCATTACACCTCAAATACTCTCCTGTTCCTTCTTCATGTATTTCCATTTTTGGTGGGCAACCACATCAACCTAGTCTTCTCTCTGTCTTTGCATCACCCCCTTCACTGGGTCCCCAAGTATCTCGACACTAGTTTTTAACAGTGTCTTGAATCCAGCCCCTCTCTGCAGCCTCACTGCCCCAGCATAATCCAGTTCTTTTTGATGCTCCCTGCACAACTGTGTCCTTAATTTCTCTCCCTGACTTAATTTCTCTTCCAGACTCCTCCCTACCCGACTCACTCCCAGACTGCTAGGAGACTGATATTTTTATTTTGAAAAATATAAAACACAAACACCTCACATTTAAGGAAGTCTTAAATTTATAATAAAGTTCATAAGTAAGTAGAGTTTATAACAAAACCTGTATACTCATCAGCAAGTTTGCCCAATCTTAGTTTGCCAATATAAGCAAAAAAAAAAAAAAAAAAATATATATATATATATATATAAACATTGCCATATAGTGAGATCCACTTTGTGGTTTTTCCTGTTCCATCCCCCCCTTCCCATTCTCCCCAGAGAGAACTATAGTAGTGTTTATCTTTCCTGTGTTAGTTTTCATATGCTTACTAGTCATGGATTTTATCTGAAACATATATATGATTATGAATTTTAAAAAATTTCCATAAATTATGTCATACTGTTTATATTCTTCTGCAACTTTCTTATTCCACTGAACATTGTATTTTTGAAATTTAATCATGTGAAAACTTGCCACTTCAGGATTTATTTCAACTGTCATTTAATATTTCTTTTTTTGAAAGTACCCAAATTTAGTTTTCAAGAGCTCATGTAATATTGAGGTTGATTTCATTTTTCACTATTATAAATGATGAACAATATTCTGATCCACATTTTCCTTTGCAAAGGAGTTTTTCTAGAGTATAGTCCTACAAATGGAATTTTGGGCAAGTTTCTTTTAAACATTGCCAAATTGTTCTCCAAAATGATGGCGGGTGGACCTTTACTATCATAGTTTCATTCCTTTTTTCAGTGGTTCTGTTTATACTTGGAAGTGTCAGTATTTACATTATGTCAAAGTGATGACCTTGTGTAGTATATTATTGTCATTTATATTTATTTTCTCCGATTATTAAGAAATACTGTTTTTTTTCCCTATGTTAGCCTTTCAGTGTCATTTTCTCTGAATTTCCTTTTCATATCATTTGTCAATTTTTTTGGTTGCATTATTTGTCTTTTCCTTATTGGTTTATAGAAATTTAGAACTTCTGTATACTAATCTTTTGCTAGACATATGCATTACAAATATCTTCTCCCTATGATATTTTTACTTTGTAGTACCTGAAAATGTAGATGTAATATAAAACAATTTATCAATTTTATGAATCTTGACATTTTTGTGTCTGTGTTATATTTAAGAAATCCTTTCTTACCCATCATAATAGAAAATTCTATATTTTCTACTAAAAATGAAAACCCTTTGCTTTTAAATTTAGGTAAAGATTTAATCCACCTAGAACTTTGTCATCACATCTTAGACATTTCAGCCTCAGCCCAGCTTCCAGCTAAATGCAGGTACATTAGTAGCCCTAATTCATATCATGTGAAGCAGAACAAGCCAGCTGAGCCATGCCAGATTCTTGACTCACAGGATCATGAGAAATAACAAATTGTTGTCTTAAGCCATTGAATTTTAAGGTGGTTTGTTTCACAACAACAGATAATGAGACAGTGCTATTTGCCAGAAACATGAAGCGTTTTGCAAACATGCAGACCCAGCATAATACATTTTTGATGACTTTCATACCCAGAGGATAGTGGAAAAGACAGACATGAACACACAAAATTTAAATATGATTCAGGAAACGCTATACTTAAAATAGCACAGCAGTGTTATGAGGGTGACCCAGCCTGCACTGGGAAAGGAGAGAGAGGAGCCAGCTGCCTAGAGTTACTCTTAAACTTCTGTTTGACCAACTCTCCTGTTCCTTTTGGACAAGTGACTAAGTCTTGTCATTGTTTAATGTCTATGGCCTAGCATGGCTTTGGGCTCATAGTTGGCATGTAATTGGCAAATGAACTTAATATGACCTAATTTGGAAAATCGCACAAATCACATTGTTCCTCATTTTACTAAGGATATATACTGATACCATATTAAAATAAACTTTCTATGACCACCCATGGCTGACTAGACATGATGTGATTTCAAATGCCTTGTAAAATAAAACCCCAAATTATCTTTCTCACTGTCTGTCTTCAGTCTCAAATTTCAGCAGAAGTACACAGCTCCTTGAGCTGAAGATAGGAATGTAGTCAAAATAGACTTGCTTTTCCCAGGGAAAGTGTCACTTTAAGCTGTGATGAATTATTTCTGCCTAGTATGGATGCTTTACATATCTTCCCAGGGAGCTTCTTTGAATGGAAAGAAGAGGTACTTGGAAACTTAGAGTTTGAAGGGAGCTGGTAAACACAACCATTGCCTACCTACACTGATTTGAGGAACTGGCCCTGGTCTACTTATTAAAAATGAAACAAAAATGTTGGTAGAAAAACTGTGCATGCTATTCACTCTCATACTCTGTATATGCCCACACTTTTTCCCATATAAGGGACAGAATATTTATTCCTCCTAGAGTTTAAAATCTATTATTTTGTTAAAAAGTACCTTGTATACTTATTCAAAATGATATTATAGCTCTTAGTGTATTAGTTTAAAAATATTTTAAACGGATTAATTCTTACAAATCTGATAAATAGGTCATAAAACTTGCTGTTTTAACCATTTTAAGTATATAGTTCTGTGGCATTGCATATACTCGCACTGTTGTGCGAACATCACTATTATCCATCTCCACAACATTTTTCATTTTGTAAAACTGAAGCTCTGTACCCATTATACAATAATTCCCCATTTTCCCTTCTCAGCCACCATTCTATATTGAGTTTCTCAGAATTTTTCAACTTTAACTCATATAGTGAAACTATAGTGTTTGTCCTTTTGTAACTGTTTTTCACTTAACATAATGTTCTCAAGGTTCATTAATATTGTGACATGTGTCAGAATATCCTTCATTTTTAAGATTGAATAGTATTCCACTGAACAGAAGAACTAAATAGATATTTTTCCAGAGCAGACATACACATGGTCAACAGGCATATGACAACAAAAACCAAAACCTCATCATCACTCAAATGCAAAGCAAAACCACAATGAAATAACACTGCAACCATATTTACAATAGCCAAGCTATGAAAAAAACCCAAGTGCCCAAAGACAGCGGAGTGGACCAGAAAATGTGAGGTGGGGTGTATATATATACACACACACTCGAATACTACTCAGCTATAAAAAGATAAATTTTTGCCATTTATGACCACACGATCAAAAATATGTACAATTTAACAGGTAAACTAGAGAGGATAACTCTAAGCAAAATAAACCAAAAGGATAAAGACAAATACTAAATGGTTTCACTTATATGTGGAATATGTAGAAACAAAACAAAGGATCAGACAAAACCAAACCAATAACCAGTATTTGACATCTGACTGCAAAGCTGAGGTAATCAGGAGAGGTAGGTGGCTGGATGGGAGTGGGGGAAGGAAGGAACCTAACGGAACATGGTGGAGGATTACTGGGGCTTTGGTGGTATGAAAATATACAATTGTGGAGGTTTGAACCTATAATCCTTAAGACAAATAGAACAATGTAAACCAACTTTACCTCAATAAACAACTAGAAAAAAATGAAGTTGAAAGTGGGTACAAAGTTAATGTTTGGGATGATGAAAATGTTCTAAAATTAAATCTTGATGGTTGTATAACTCTGTAAATACATGGAAAATCACTGATACGTACAATTTAACAGGTAAACTATGTTTATATATTTCATATAATAAAGGTATTGGAAAAAATATTACTCCATTGTCTAGGCTACTTTTTATGTAGCCATTCACTCAGCGATGGACACTTGCATTGTTTCCATAGTACAGTGCCCACAGTATTTTGGTTATTGTGAATAACTGCTCTAAATACAGGTGTGAAAATATGTTCCTCCTCTCAATTCTTTGAGGGATATATTCAGAAGTGAAATTGCTAGATCATATGGTAATTTTGATTTTAATATTTTGAGGAAGGGCCAAACTGTTTTCATACCAGTCGCACATTTCTATTCCCTCAAGCAACACACCAGGGCTCCAATTTCTCCTTGCCAATACTTATTTCCTGTTTTGTTGTTGTTGTTGTTGTTGTTGTTTAATAGCCACTCTAATGGTGTGAAGTGGCATCTCATGTGATTTAGATTTGCTTTTCCTTGATATGTTGGTTTTTATGACCATCTTTCCAATGTTTATTACTTCTTCTAAAGGAGTGATAGCTCCTGACATAGAAAGTTACTGAGCATAGAAAGAAAGATGAACATTTTATATATGAGAAAATCTAAATGGATGTTGATTTTGTGGTGAAAACTTGGAATAACTGATCTTTAATCTTTAATGGTTGGAAAGAGTGAGGCTCTGGATTTCACTTTGACCCTCTGTAGAATGGCGTTCCTTGTGTCTAGGAGCAGCGGGAGCCCGCAGTTTAGCTTAGGATAGCTGGCTATCTGCACCCTGTCATCAGCCCTTGTTTCCTCTAACTGCATAGAATTCCTAGGTGGGAAATCTGAAGAAGGAAACAATTTCAGGGATTCCTGTTGATTCCTCTAGGATGACTGGAGAAGAGTTAACAAAACTGTCTCCTGTCCTGGAAACTCAATTTAACCCTCAAGAGAATGATCTCAGACACCAAAGGCTTTGGATCATGCCAAGATTATGGATTGTTTCACCTCAAAGACAGAGAAAAGGAAATAATTATTATGTGCTAGGCATTGAGTCAGATACTTTTCACATAGTGTCTTATTAGCTATGCATTATTTTGTTTTATTGAAAATATCATAAAGGTTAGTCATTTGTCAAGGTCACAGAACTAATAAGCCCCAGAGACAGATTTAAAATCCAGGTCCAATTTAGAAGATGCCACCTCTGGAAATGACATGCATTGGGGCATAATTATGGTTATTTTTATTATGTTCCCTTTAAGGACTCAAAAGATGATTATCTCTGCAACTCATAGATTAGATGATTTATATACCCTGGCAGCATCATAGAATTTTGAAACACTCCAAAATCAATCCAGTTGAGAAAGGACATTGATTCTGGCTTGATGCTAATTAAAAAATAAATAACTGTATGTTCTATGATTTACTTTCAAATGCTTGAGCTTGTCCAAGTCACAGAAGTAGACTTGGCATCGCCCTGTTTATGAGAACAAGATTCCAGAAAATGTAAAACCCAGAAAAATTAGGGCTTCTATTTTCAAACTGCTTGTGTAGTAGTTGACTATAACAAAGCAGTATAAGCCAAGAGGTAATTAAACCATTTTTTTGAATTTCTGTAGGAACACAATTTTGTTTCACTCACTTCACATGTTGACCAAAATAAATAAATAAATAAACCAACAAAAACAAAAAACCCAAAAAAGCCCCCTTAAAATATATTAATATATAAAACTTATCCTATAATAACATTCATTGCCTGTCATGCGACAAAAATGCTCAGGGGCACCTTTAATCTGAGGGTCTCACAGTGCTTTATAGAGTCATTAACATCTGTTTTACTACTCTTTATAGTGGAGAAGTGGCTGCACCATGGGGACCACAATATGTTGGTGCACTGTTTTCGTAGCAAATTCTTCAGATTCTGAATATTCAGCCTATTTGCTCCTGACTTAATATGAACTCCCAGATACGGGGGAACAAGGGACATAAAAACTGATGTTACTGAGAATCTATTAAGTTCTAGACTTGTACTAAATGCTATATATATATATATATATATATATATATATATATATATATATATATATATATATATATATATATATATATATATATATATATATATATATATATATATATATATATGTATATATATACATGCATATATATACATACATATATATATATAATATATAGGCTCATTTACACCTTTAAGAATTCTATAAGGCAAAAGTTCCTTTTTTTTAAAGATTTTTTTTTTATTTATGCATACAAGCTAGGCTGTAGGCCAGAGGTGTGGAGGTTGAAGGCTTCACCAGACAGAGGAGTGGAGAGCAGAACAGGTGGATCTACTGAAGTACACTGCTGAGGGGAGCAGCAGGTGAGGCAGGAGAGGTCTGATGCACCATGTGGGATGCTCCCTGGCCCGGTATCAAACTCGTGCTGCAGTGGCTCTGGATAGCTTCATAGTGCTGCAACTTAACCCGTTGCGCCACCAGGGAGGCCCCCAAAAGTTATTTTTGTTAGACAGGAAAACTGAGGACTATAGAGGGTAAGCTATTTGTCAAATTACAGTAAGTGATGGAGCCAGGATTCAAACCAGGCATAACCCATTTGCTTACTCATCCCACAACACTGTGACTTTAAACATATTAGAATTTAGTGGCTCTAGAGATTGCAGTTATTTTACTCTGAAATGTATAAAACTGTGAATCAGAGTATTAGGTCCAGAATCAACAGGATGTATCTATGTACCACCCTAGCTAGCTACCTACCTACCTACACATGGAATGGGGAAAGGGAGGGAGAGCGAGAGTGAGAGCAAGAGCGAGAGGGCTTTATGTAGTTACTGTAAGGAGTTTGGGCTCACCTGATTACAGAGGCCTTTGATAGAATTCCTTCTTGTCAGGGGAGGTTCGTCTTTGTTCTTTTCAAGCTTAAAGCTGAGTAGATGAGGTACACCTACATTATAAAGGGTAATGTGCTTTACTCAAAAGTCATCAAATCAAATCTTGGTTTCATTAAAAAAACACATTTATAGAAATATCCAGAATAGTGTTTGACCAAATATCTGGGCACCATGACCCAGTCAAGTTGACACAAATTAACCACGATGATCAGACAGTACCAGGAAGCAGTTTTTGTGATAACTAATAGGCCCTGCAGTCAGAACAGTCAGAAGTCCCAGTTGCTACGGGTAAAACAGCGCCCTGAGCTTTGCCTTTATAACTCACAGCAGTGTGAGATAAGGGCTCGTCCCAGGACCTGCGGCTCACTGTGGGCTCCACGTAACGAAGGTGTCGGGGATCTTACCCTGCGGTCAGGATGCATCTTCCCTCAACTCGCCTTTTCTCACAGTTCTGGGACCCTAAGGACACTGTGGACAATCTAATCATCTGAATCATACTAGTGCCTTCCGCCATTCGACCTCCCCACTGAAACTCATTGGTTTTGGTTTCATGCCCTCTGTGGTTGCTTCTCTATACTGCTCAAGGTGACAGCTAATTCAAATAATCTAGAAATTCTAAAAAAACTCTTACCCTCCTGGGGAACAAAGGAAGCAAAGCTAAGTTAACTCTTCTAAATTCAGGTCTTCTATTTTAAACCCCTATGGAGACTATACCAGACATTTATTGATTGCTCAGAAAACTGAGTAATGTGTTTGCAACTTTGACCCACTCTTTTAGCCTCTTTCCCTGTTTCCTCACCTATAAAACTGTGATAATACTACCTGGATCTTCAGGTGTATTGGGCGGTACACATGAGAACAGTCATGTTAGAACACTTTTATCCCAGCCTTGAGGGATCTACACACTTACACATGCCCCCCCACGCTCCAGGTGTCCACCATCAGGTAATTGTGCCCCACGCCCCACATCCAAGCACCATCAAAGCCACAGATGATAGTCACAGAGGCTAGTGGCGAAAAAGCCTGATGAATTCATTTACCCTACAACAGCCTTCAGTAATTATCATCATGACAATATTAAATGGAGGGGTGCTGAAAAAAGTTTCAATAAACTGAGGTTTTAAGGGCCTCCCTCTTTGACTCCAGACATGCGCCTGTGTTTTAGAACAACACTTTCCAGCACCAATGCCCAAATACTGGCTTAAATAAGGTATTATTTAAATTAGGTATATTTAGGATGTCCCTTCCTAGTCTGTAGATACAAACGCGGTACCTGAGACATTACACTCCCATTGTACTGACTTTGTGCTGGTGTCCCCAGACTGAGCCCCAGCCCCTGTGGCTTTGCTAGGTGCTCCCTCAAGGGTTGCCCAGGTGTGGCCCTTCCATGTGCTTGCTGGGCACAGCTGTCCAGTGCTGGTGGCTGTCTGAGGGCCTGGGGTGGAGAGTGGGTGAGACTCCCTTTCCCCCTGGAATAAAATCCAGACACAGGAGAGCAAAGCAGTGCCAGTCGGTGGCCAGCGGGTCATGGAATTAGTGTAGCTGCCTCTGCTCTGCTCAAGAGCAGGCCTGCACCCACTGGGCAGGGGTGGCCATGCTATTCTCATTCTGTTCTCAAGAAGCAGGGAAGTGCTCCCAGAGTTCATGGAAACACAGGTGGTGACCCACATGTAGGCCTCCAGGAGGCTGGAATGCCCCTTTCATTATGGATGAAATGCACTGTTGCAGGTGCAAGTGAGAGGTTTTCTGCGGAGAGGACCCAATACTTACAGCAGTTTCTCAAAAGGGTCCATGAGCGGAAAGATTAAGAGCTGTACCCAGCAGAGCACTGATATTAGGTCAAGCTCCTCACCTCAAAGCTCTGTCCTCACACCCCAGGGCCCTTTGGACCTCTCCACTTGGGGCAGGCGACATCAAGGGAAGTCTCTGTTTGCTCAGCACTATAAATACACTTTTCTCATCACCTGCCTCCCCCAAACCTCTCCAAATATGCTCAAATATACCCGAACCCAGTAGGATATTATGACCCCAAAAGATATCCTTAGGGCATGAGTATAATTAAATTTAGAAAAGGTAAGTTTGCAATTTTTTTTTGTTATTCTTCCTGTAGCAGAGATTATGTTATCATTTTAAAACAGCCTTGGCGGGGGGTGGGGAGCAAAAATCTTTCTTAGAGTGACAAATTACTCAGGGGAAATAGTAGGAGAGGTAATGGTTTGATTGAATGAATTTTACTGGCTGTCTGCATCACCTGTGAACAGGTAAAATACCACATAAAATAGTAACATTTCATCTTCATGATCCCCTCAATCAAATCAAAAGGCATTTACTAAACTGTGGAACCCATTGTGCATTGTTCAGTTCAAAGAATACAAGAGCCTGAGGTCCCGGGGACAGAGACAGCTACCCTGGGCCCTCTGAAGCGGGGTGCCAGAGGAAGTCTGGGCACCTGTTAGAGTAAGGGGATGAAGCTGCACTGGGAAAGGGCACCTTCAGGTGAAAGGTCGTGGCTGGAAGGGCATAGGGACCAGCAGGAAATCTGGCGGGAGGCGTTATTTTCATTGGAGCCTTGTATTTCCTTAATTTGTATTGTTTCATACTTGATTCCATCCTGTTCCTGTTCTGCTTGCTCCAAAGTGGTGTAATTAATTAACAAATAGCCTGTTTATCTTTTTCCAGAACATCCCCTCTCCTTCCAAGTGGCTTTGGGGACCCCAGGAAATGGCACCTCACTTACAGGTGGGGGCAGTAAAACTGCAGGCTTTCTTCTTCCTCTGGCTCCTGTCGCTGCAATGGTTCCCATCTGCTCTCCAGAGAAGGAAATGAGAACTGCGTTGCAATCCACACGTGCTGGATCACGCTTCCCACTGATGGGGGGGGGGGGGCGGAGCCGAGCGTGTTTGCAAACACTCCAATCTTTCCTCTCACTCCCTGAAACACCGGCAACGGGGAGCTGTGCCACAAGGCAGGCCCCCAACTCAGAGATCACAAAATTGAAGCAGTGGCCCCTCATCAGAAATGACTTTTGATCTTCCTGAGTGCCAAATTGCTCTTGCCTCTAAAGGTGTTGACTCGTTCTAAATTGTCAGATCCCAGCATTGCCTAGGAACTTGACTCCACTATCTGAGTTTGCTTGTAACAAGCGCCACTGTGCCTACTTTTCCAGACGATGAGAGTAGGCGAGCAAGCTGGGGACTCCAGGTGTGAGTGGGGATCCCAGTCCATGCTTGCCTCCAAACTCAGTCCCCAGGAATTCAGCCCCAAGAGGGAAGCAACACCTGCCCCAGACCCCAAACCCTTCATATCCTTTCACATCCACCTGCTTATTAATCAGTGCAAACCCACTTACCTTTCCTCGTGCCTGCACTTGCTGAGGACAGTTCTTAGTCTCCAGGTGTGAGGAAGTGAAAACACGTGGAGGCTTCCATAACTCTTTTTTTTTTTTTAAAGATTTTATTTTATTTATACATACAAGCTGGGGTACAGGCCAGAGGCGCGGGGCGGCGAGAGGATTCCCCAGAGACAGAGTGGGGAGCAGAACAGGCAGATCAGAAGTACACTGCTGAGGGGAGCAGCGGGTGAGGCAGGAGAGGTCTGCCGCACCATGTGGCATTCTCCCTGGTCGGGCGTCGAACTCGCGTCGCCGCTGCCGACAGCTCCACGGCGCAGACGCCCAACCGCTGCGCCACCGGGGAGGCCGGCTTCCATAACTCTTGATCTCTCTTCAGTGGTGAATTTAGGACTAGCTCTGTAAAGGGAGAGTCAAGACTTGTACTCCTTAGTGAACTAATGTGGTTGTGTTTTTGCCTCTTATGCAGGTTTTTAAGCTTGAAGTAAGTGTTGTAACAAATCCAGAAAAGGAGTTGCCCCACTTTTCTCTAGATATTCATAATCTGAACCCAGACATGTCATCAGTGCTCCCCCAGCCTCTGCCCATATGAGATAGGCCTTTCCCAAAGGCTCTGTATTTGGCTAGCTAACACAAAGTGGGGCAAAATTCTAGAGACAAAGTAGGGAGATGTACCCCCACCCCTCTCTCTAATAAAATATGACTATCTGCTCATAAAATACAATCTCTGCCTCATAAAATATGATTTGACTTTGCTCTTGCGATGTTAGCTATTCTCTTCTCCAGGAAGTTTTCCTTGGTATTACTCCCTCTGTACACGTGCCACCCCCATTAGTTGCCAGTTGGGCTAGTTGTCGTTCCTCTTCCTGTGCGCGTCCATTTTGAATGGTGTTCACATGTGTTGTCTTCACAGCCACTTCCTCCCTCCAGTGCTCCTCTCCTCTGCTTCCAAGCACTTTAAGTAGGGACCATTTCTTATCTACTCACTGTATTTCCAGAGTTTGGCATCAATAATAAATGGCTGTTAATGGGACTCAATCAAAATCTCTTTCCTAATCACTTAGATGATGTCTCAGCAGCGCCTTTGTAAATAGTTCGCAAGCTCTTTGTTTCTACAAATGGGTCCCAGGATTTGATGTGGGATCTGATACTCTGAGAGCGCTGTGGGAATAGGGACCTGGGGTGGGGCAGCTGGCTGTCTGAGATCAACTTGTGGCAGTGCCTTCACCTCTGCAACAGGCTGTGCCTTCAAGCCAGTAACGGGACAGCTGAAGTTTATGAGCACAGATCATCGTTTGTTTTTTTCTCACAGAAAATTTGAGTATTTGCAGAACAAACGGCACCACCCATTTTATAGATGAAGATCTTTAGTTCCACACTTGCTTCAGGTAACATACCCAGTAAGTACAGTTTCTGGGGCTGGAATTTGGGAACTCTGGCAGTTGGTTTTGTGTCCTTTCCGTAACTATGATGTCTGCTATGTCATATGTGTGTGACTATGTGCCAGAAATGATGGTTTTAAGGATGAACTTGAATCATCAAGATTACAGCCAGTAAATCATGCATAAGAAGCTAAGACAATAGGCTATACATTTTGAGCAGTTCCATCCAAAAGTTTAAATGAAACAAACAAAAAATGTGGTTCTGAAGAGACTAAGTTGAATGTATGTGAAAAATAAACTTATGGTGGACAGCATATTCTGTGATTTATAAATCAAGTATTGAAGACAAATTTTAGTATTGTAAGAGGGTGGTCCTCAGGAAAGGGGAATGTCCAGGTTCCCTGCCCCACCCAAGGGAGGGTGGAGCTGAGCAGGAGAGATAAGAAGCTTGAAAAAAAAAAAAGAGGAAGGAAGGAAGCAGGATGGAGAGCCAGAAGAGGCACAAGGAGCAGAGACATGTGAAGAAGCTGCTCTGGCCTGGACTGATTGAAACAGACTTGGGTGAGAGACCTGTGTGGAGGTAACAATGGCAATGTTGATCTGGATTTTGGATTTGTTCTTTTCCTCCCAGAATTGTCTGGCTGTTTCTGACCCTTTTCTATGGGCCCCTGCTGAAAGGTGCTTTAGACTTGTGGCAGGCTTTCGGGCCTTGCTTTGGGCCAATCCCATTTGGGTGGACTTTTGCCCATGAAGTGATGGGTAACTTTGGGTATTTAGTTTAGAAATTATATTCTTTGTCTTTTCTGTTATTTCACTAACTATATTAAAGTTGCTTTTCACTAAAGGTCTTATGTGTTTTGTCTTGGTGCAGCAGATGGCAAAACCTATTTAAAACAGGCAGGTTTGGGGGTCCTGGGGTGTCCCTCTCCCTGACCTCTAACAATATCATTTGTAAGTTATTAGGAAATAGAAAAGTGGCATATAGAGATTCTTTGAGATAAATCCTGGAGCGTTGTCATGTAGGTATAAAGCACGCTCTTGCTGCTCCACATTATGATGGATACAGTGTAGGGATCTGACTTTGAAAGTCACCCTCTGTGATTCTCTTACTTTTCTAGAATTGCTACTGAAAAACTAGCCTGAATCTTTCACAAAACACCTAATATTTCTTTTTTAAATTAGAGGTGACCCTATTTATCTTGAATCAATGGCTTCTTTTTCATACTACAAATTACTTGTTCTGTTTAGTCTTTAAGAATTATACATAGAATATTGTTTCCAAGGGGAAAAAAAAAGTGGATTCATTGTGAACATTTGAAAGTCTTTGCCTGTAAGTATTTGGTTGTTTGGACATAGACCCTTTTGTGGTCTTGGTCTGAAGTTTGGTCTACTTAATGTGATCTTTGAAAATATTTATTGCTTTAATCTGGATTTGTTATGCAGGACTCCCTAGACCAGGGGTCCAATAGGTGCCCTGAGGCCAATAAACTCTTCAGTTTCAGGAGCCTGACTCTTTTCTGTGTTCTTCATGTTACCCTGGGGGAAGTGAAGGGGGAAGGGAGCAAGAAGGGGGCCTATTAAGATGTAGATTTCTGGGCAACACTCTGAAACCTGAGATCCCCCTCCCCCACCTCAGGGCTCCAGCAATTGGCCCCAGGGCGCAGCAGCTTGCCATCAGCGCACCAGCAGTGGCCCCCTGGGGCTCAGGCCGCAGGCAGAGGCTGGCAGTGGAGGCCTGTGGTAGTGGTTCCTCCACCACACCGCCCACCCCAGAACGTGCAGCCCGACTGGGGCCGCAGAGGGGTAACCGCAAGCTCCAATATAGGCGGCAACAGCTGGCCCGACAGCCCCTGGTTCAGGGCTGCAGGGAGGAGTGTGAGGTGCCAAGGGGCCCGCTCCAGCGCTGTGGCTCCAACTGCAGGCAGTAGAGAGGCCTGTGGATTAGGTGCCTGGGCCACAGGACGGCGCATCAGGTGCGAGCTATGAGCTGTTTGGTAAATGGTCCGAGCAGCCTAGTTTTTCAGCAGCAATTCCAGAACAAAAGGTTGAGTACGATCACATCGTATTTTAGCACTATGTCTGTGCATATGTAAATTTACTCCCCCCCCCCACAAACACATATGTGCGGAAAGACATCTGATAAAAGTGTTCTCCAGATAGATAGAAGTTACCCCTGGTACAATCATATTTGTAGGTGGGGGCCCCTGAAAGCGGAGAGAAGCCAGCTTGGGATTCTCTCCCTCCCTGGACTGGACTCTCTCAGACTCGCTCCAGATGGACAGAACTGGACACTGGACCAGACAGCAACAGACACAGCAGCACTGGGACGGGGTGCAGGTGAGCAACAGGCATCAGAAGGTGTCTGGCAGAGTGCTGGTCACCCCCGACAGTGCTGGGCAGCACTGGCTAGTAGTGCTGGTCACCCAGTCACGAGCATTACAGCTTTCTGTGAGTTGTTGGCCCACACCACCAACAGTTCTCTCAGACACCTGGGGCCTTTGGTGCTTCTCCAGGTGATGCTAGAGGCAGGCCAGAGGCAGACTCAGCCTGAGAAGTTTTTTTGCTTCTCTTCTTTTAAGAGGTTAGGACCTGAGCCAGTGAGAGAGTGAGTTGGAGCAGAGCATCTCTTTTGAGGCCAGAAATCAGGAGTCTGTGTTTGCCAAGAGAGTCTTAGAGCGCGCAGAAGTCCAACCCAAGAGAGTCCTGAGCTGGCCCCTGCCCTGCCTTATATGCTCTTTCAGCCCCTCCATCCTCCTCACCTTCCAATCTGATTGGGCCAATTTCCATCCTATGGCTGACTGGACCATTTGACAGTCAGCTCACTCCTGCACTTGATGGGTCTGTTCCACGATCCAGGCAGCAAATCCACGGCCTCTCTACTGTCTGCAGCTGGGGGAGCCACAACACTGGAGCTGGCCCCATGGGGCCCCGTGCTCCTCCCAGTACCTCTGAACTAGGGGCTGCAAGCCCTGGGGAGGCGGACGCGTGGTGGGGGAACCACTGCTGCCTGTCATCACTACTGGCCTCCGCCTGCAGCCTGAGCCCTAGTGTGGCCACTGGTGCCGGGCCGTAAAATGCTTACCACCACTTGCCACTTGCCTGCCTGCAAGCCGCGGTCCTGGGGCCTCGTGCTGGAGCCCTGGGGAGGGGGAGGAGTCTCTGGTTTTGACTCCAGCCCTCCTGAATAATAATCTCTGAGGTTGGAGACCAGATAGCCACATTTTAACAGACTTTCCGGGTGATTCTTCTACACACTAGCCTCTGAGATTCTGTGATTGAGGTTGTACTTGGTACTTCAGTGAATATTCAGCAATCAGTTCAAGTTTTTCGCTTATAGGAAAATCAAGCCACCACCAGTCCTACTCTCTGGTTTGGGACCAGTGGTGCTTTCCACTTGGTTCTGCTTTCCAAAGCAATTTTAATGCTTAACTGCTCAGTATATTGACTGAAAATGAACTCGGTCATGTTGTGAATTGCGTGGGAAAGTTAAAGCTAGTCTTGTTTTAACAAAGGTGTGAACTTGACTAGCAGCTCTTCCTAATGAGACTGGCTCTCAGGAGCGCCTCCTACTGCCAAGAGCTGCAAGGAGGTGCCTGCTGGTCTTTGTCTCTGAAGGCAGAAATCAGCGCAAAGAGCTTCTGCACTCCAGGGTTTCCCTATATATCAAGCAAGCTTCTGTTTTAGTGTTCGGTCTCATCCGCACCACATATTTACTATATTTAGTACAAACAGTTATTGACATCCAAGATAATGATTTCTCTTAGGGAGACTGTCTGGACAGGGTTCTCTCTCCTTGAGTTTGTGTTTACATTATCCTTTTATCATGTGAAACTTCTGGGCTCTGTAGGTTAAATGCTGTCAGCTTCTCTTCAAAAAAGATTTACTAGCCCTTCAAACTCAATACAGTTTGCTCTTGGCATGGGGGGTTCTTCTCCTTTGCCTAAATTGCAGACAATAAAATATCAGACAAATAAATCAGATGGTCATCTTAGAGGGAAAAGAAACGTTGCCATTTAGTGTCTAATCACCCAACTGTGTATTTGATAGTAAAAATGCTTTCTGATCAACAAGTGTATTTTGATCTTAACAGAGCCATTTCTAGAAGAAATAAATCTGTTTTAAAAAATGGAGTCACTTGAATCTATGTGGTGGGTATATAATTTCTAAAGCACTGGTGTTTAGTAATAAGACACATAATGAGTCAAGAAATAGAAGAACCCAGAACACAGGAGAAAGGTGGGAAGATCCGTATGAAAGGCATTGAGAATCATAGACCTCAAGATGCCATTCACATTATTTCATCAATTGGGTATTTCCATCTTCAAATTAAGCTTATTTCAGTTTCTCAACATGTCAGGAAAATAGTATTTCTCAAAGCAGGACAAAACATCTGAAATAGCACTAAAACTAATTATAAAAATTATTTTTATAATGATTCTCTTTTGATATTATAGATTTATTTTTTAATTAAAATTTCTTGGAGCCTTTTGAAATTGTCTCGTCATTATATAATGGAAGTCATCTGTTCTGGTTATGGTGGGAAGCTTGATTACATGATACTGAAAGTGACACGTTTATTATAAAAAAAATTTGAACTACCCCAAAATTTATCAATCAAATATAAAGCCATAAGAAAATCTGTGACTCAGGGGTAACTTCTATCTGGAGAACACTTTTATCAGACATCTTTCCACACATATGTGTTTGTGTGGGGGGAGTAAATACACGTATGTACATAGCACTAAAATATAATATGATGTGATCATACTCACACTTTTGTTCTGTGACATTTTATTTCCCCCACTTGGACACATATGAACATCTTTTCATGCCAACAGAGCACTGTCTCAGCATTTTCAACAGTGTGTGGTTTCCCACTGCGTGAGCGCTGTAGTGCCTGCGAGGGATGGGGCAGGTTCTCTATCCATTCAGGCAGACATAGACTCCTGAAGCCCTCAGTGGCTTTTTGCAGGCTTTAATACTCTTCTACGCCAACTATTATGGGGCAAGCCTGAGGGCTGGCAAGGAAGGGAGGCCAAGGGGCCAGGAGGTTGGCAGGCCTCCCGGCCCCCAGTGAATCTTCACTCTCTCTGGGCTCTCTCCTGTTTCATATGGTTTCTTCCACTCCTAGCCACTCTTCGCTGCTGTCCTCTCTGTGACACCAGCCTTACAGCCTCCGCCTCCAGGCTCAGGTGTGCCCACTTACACATGCCCACACCATACTCCAGGTGTCCACCATCAGGCATGTACACATTGTGCCCACGCTCCCAAGTGCCTCCTGCATTCAAGGCTGCAGGTGATAGCCACAGAGGCCAACTGTGTAAAAGCCTGAGCATGCTTCATTTACCTCACAAGCTCCATAATCGATATACTCATTCCCTAGCATGGACATTTTCTTTTACTATTTTGAAACATACTTGGGTGTAAACCTTTATTACAGAATTAGTACCTGAGATAAACCTTGGATGCAGAATTCTTGAGTCAAATATTGTGCGTAACTGACACAATGATATAACTGACCAACCACTATTCCAGAAAAGTTGAACAGTTTCTTAACTACCAAAAGAGCATGAGTGGGTCCATTTCCCCATTTCACTGATTCAAGGTTTAGAAGATTTATAATTTTTGGACACTATGCTAGATCAAAATATGTTCATCTCATTTGTATTACTTTAGTGATAACATGCATCTTTTCACATTTATTAAGCATTTGTATGTATGTTTTCTTCTGGATTGCTCTTTCACCTGTTTTTCTGTTGGATACTTTTCCAAGAATTCTTTCATGCCCTATTTCATGAGTTCTATGCCTAATTAGGATATGAAATTTCACGTTATGTGGATTGTATTTTTTTCTGTCTGTCATATATTTAAATACTTTTTATAGTGTTTTTGATTTTTTATATTACAGAATTTTAATTTTTTATAACATGTGATTTTTTTTACATGAAGGTTTTTTTACGATTCAAAATTCTGTTTTGATATGTGGAAAATAAGGTATAAAATTCAAAACATAATTATGATGCACAAACACTTTACAATTACTTTGGATCTATTATCTTAGTATTTGTAGTGCCAGCAAGGAATGGAGCACGTTCTCTATGGAACCAGGCAGATGGGTAAAGGAGGAGTCTTTGAGTCCTCAATGGCTTTTTCAGGCTTTTACTGATCTTTTTACACCATTTGTAGTGAGGCAACCAGGTGCAGGGCAGGCAGGGAGACCTGGAGGCCTGGAGGCTGGCAGGCCTCCCAACCCCAGCGACTCTTTATTCTTTCTGCGCTCGCTGGTGTTCTCACGTGGTCTCTTCCTGGTCTCTACTTCATGCTGCTGCAGGATCCTCTGCCCCCTCATCCTCTGCTGCCGCTCTTATATGCTCGGTCTCTCGGCTCAGGTGTGCCCACCTGTGCACGTCCACACCATACTCCAGTGCGGGCCATCCGGCATGCACACAAGACCACAGGTGTTGATCATACATGTTAATGGTGGGAGGGCAGAAAAAACCTGGTAACTTCCATTTACCCTACAGTATTATTTCTATTTGAATTATAATTTTGAGGATAGGAACATAAACTTACAGTTAATGAATTTTGCTATTTATTTTCCACTACATACATTTTTCTTCAAGTTTAGATTTCTATAAAGGTTTAAAATTGGCTAATTTTTGATTCATACTTAAAATCCAGAAATTTAAAATTGATTTTATTTATCTGTATATTATGCAAATGCATGTACAAGCTATAATTTCAGAAACATTTTTACATGTTTAGTTTTGTGTCTCAGAACCACCCTGAACATTGAATTCTGTTATATCTGTGTTTTTGCAACCACTCCAAGCTGGGTAGGTTCACCATCAGTTCTAGTAACTTCAAGGAGAATTTTGGAACCCTTGGCATCATTTTCCAAGGTTTTAATGGTAAGCAGGGGGAACAAGCCAACAGGGAGACAGCAACTCGAGCCCGCTCCTCAGGGTGAGACCGCCCTCTTATCCCCTTCCTCATAGGCACAGGTGTGCACACTTGCACACGCACACACAACCATGCTCAGGTGTCCACAATCAAGCATGAGTGTCCCACACCCACGTGCCTTCTTCTATAACAAGATCAAGGTTACAGGTGATAGCCACAGAGGATAGTAACATAAAAAGTCTGATAAACTTCATTTACCCTACAATCTGTTTTATATATGTGAAGAGCTGTGGTTTTGGGAGATTTACATGAAATCATAAAATCACCAAGCTAGTGAATGCATGACATAACCAGGATTTGAATTCAGGTCATATGAGTGCAATTATGTATTATTTTGATTTAATTCTTTATTCTAATATTACTTTTTCACTATAATAAAAATGAAAAACACATGCTAAAAAATAGGCTGTCCAATTGTCTACAAATTTCTTAAAATGAGTAGCATAACATGAAGACACTTTCATTGCACCCAAGAAGGAATTATATCTGACAACCAGAGATTTGATGCAGTTTGTGCACTTTGAGAGTAGAATTATATTATTATTATTATATTATGACAATTACACTGTCACCCTGGCTTCAGAAATTTCAGCCAAAGAAATCAGGGTAATTCCCTACAGTTACACTCCATAGCTGCTGAGAAACTGCGTCATGTCCCTGATGAATTCCCCCACGGAGCTAATTACTTAGAGGAAGGAAGGAAGGAGGCATAGATGAGCATCCCTTGTGGAATTTGTACTTGCACTACACAACTTCTTCTCCACCTACCAAAGCACTAAAGAGGTCATGAATTCTCTGATATTCAAGGAGGGCCATTATGTTAACAAACCAAGGATCTGATGAAACACTGGAGACAGAATCCACTCTGCAGATCTAAAAAGGTGAAGTGAAATTCACCTGTTACCTGCAGATGCTTGCGCTTGCGTAGGTTGTTTTGATGCTGACTTAATCTTTATCTATGAAAGTGTTTCTGACCATCTCTCTCCGCCCACCATGATCCCTCTCTTTGATGGCTCCCTAGGCAGTGGACACCCATTTCTCAAAAACATCTTGAAACTCAATCTCCACAGTGAGTCTCTTTACACTCCCTTTGGGAATCTTAGCACAGCGGAGTTTCAACCTAATGCTCTGTCAGCTCTTTATTTTTTTCCCCAGTGAGAATCCCGTGATTCTCTTTCTCAGCTACATTAACTGTAGTGTAGTTTTCCAGAAAGCACTAAGAGAAAAATTCCACGTGGCCATATCCATTTCTGGAAATATTGGAATTGCTCAGAGAAGGACCACATCAGAGTATTGTATTTGGTTCATGATACAAATGAAAATTTTGTTTTTTGCCCTTACAATAGTTTAATTTTTTTAACAGGTGTCAGTGTATCTTAAGTAAGAAGCATCTGTAGCTACAGTTTCTCCTGTTCTGGTCCTAGCCAATTTCAACATATCATTAACTTTTATTTACTTCAAGTTCCTTTCTCTGCTTATTTGCAAGTACATTTCACAATGTGCCTTAAAAAAACCCTCATTATTTAGTTTTTAATACCCACGAGGTTGCTTTTCTCCTGAAGAAGCTTCAGATGAAGAATGCTCCTGAGACAAGGGTTGCCAGATTTAGCAAATAGAGGTATCTGTTTAAATTTGAATTTTAGATGAACAAAATAATCTTTTAATGTAAGTATATCCTAAATAGTGCACACTTATTTATGAGACATGCTTATACTATGTGCCAATCATACTAAAATTAAAATATTATGCTAAAAATATTGTTTATCTGAGATTCAAATTTAACTGGGTGCTTTTTATTATATGACAATTCTACCTGACACCAATTTCCAGACTCTACAAAGACTATGTCAGCATAAGCAGCATATTTTTAAACTTTCCTAATAAGTAGAGAGGTGGAACAGTTGTCTTTTCCAACTAGCAATGACAGAGGAAGAGGTATGGGGCAGGGATCAGGTATGTATCACCCCTTAGGACTGACCTACTCTGACACCTCAGAATCAGGATAGGTAAGAAAGAACTGTTTAAGAGAGTTTTACAAATCACTGCTTGAAGTGACTCATGTTTTCTTTTGGAGACATGCATTTTAATTAATGACAACTCACCATCTTCCTGAGGTGATACTTGAAAATCTTAAATTCTATAAATCTAAACATTAAGTCTATTTAAATATTGACATTTAAAATTTTTTGAGAATTGCAATAATTTTTAGTGAGAGACAGGGCAGTACAAGAGAAATGAATTATAATTGACTTTGGAGTCCATAAGAACAAAATTTTTTCCCCCAAAGTGTTAAATGAAAACACAATTCCTTCAGAGCACGATGTCTATGAGCCACGTTTGAAAGTCAAACAAAGGTTTAATTTACTAGTATTATTTAGATTTCAAGTGAGTTGTATTGAAATAAATTCTGGATGTCAAATTGAAATCTTAAGTGATTAAATTCTTAATCTTATAACTATCCTCATTACAAATCTAGAATACTAAGTTCAACAATGTTGAATAAACTGACAGTGAAAGTCTACTAACATGTTATCACAGTTCCACTATCATCTATTGGCCTTGGTTTTCTCAAAATATTAAAAGTAGATCCACCATATGATCCAGAAATTCCAATTCTAAGTATCTATTTGAAGATTGCAAAAACACTAATTCCGAGGAATACATGTATTCCTATGTTGATTGCAGCATTATTTACAATAGTTAAACTACGGAAAAACCAAAGTGTCCAAAGATAGCTAAGAGGCTTAGGACAATGTGGTATATATACCCAATGGAATAGTACTCAGCTACAAAAAAAGAAAGATAAACTCTTGCCATTTTTAACAATGTGGATAGAACTGGAGGAGATTATGCTAAGTCAGAAAGACAAATACTTGATGGTGTCACTTATATGTGAAAAAAACCAAAACAAATGGTCAGATAAAGCCGAACCAGTAACAAACCCTAGAAATCTGACTGTAGAGTGGCTATCAGAGGGGGAGGGGGAGAGCAAAATGGGGAGGGAGCACACTAGACTGTGGTGGAGGACTATGGGTGCCTTGGTACTGGGTGTAGTATGGTAATAACACCTGAAGGGGGTGATTTTATACTTTAAATTATATGCAATGTTTTAAATCAATGTTAGTTACTGTAATAAAAAAAAATTAGAGTACCCCCAAAATAAATTTTTAGAAATGGGAGTTTAGTTTTTACTCCATACCAATTATTTTCATTTTTAAAAACTGACATGGTTGGGCTTAAGGTGGGGGTAAAGGAGATCTGTGATAGCTTTGTTACTTACCACTCCCCTCAAAATTCTGTAACATAGTTAATGTAGGTTAAAGATAAAAACTAAACCTTTTCTTCACATTGAAAAGTAAAATATAATATATACAATGTAATATCATTCAGCCTTTAAAAAGAACGAAATCTTGCTATTATCAACACCATGAATGAGTGCATCTTGATGGCATTAGGCTAAGTGAAATAAGCCAGACAGAGAAAAAAACCTTATTATCTACTTCTATATGGAATCTGAACAAATCAAGCTCCGATTCCTGAGACTAGATTGGTGGTTGCCAGAGGTAAGGGCTTGGGTGTGGTAAAATGGGTGAAGGGGGTTTAAAGGACAAAATTCTAGTTATAAAATAAATAAGTCATCGGGATATAATATAAAACATACTGATTGCAATTAATAATACTATAATGTATATCTGAAAGTTGCTACGAAAGAAGAGCATAAATGTACCCATCACAAGAAAAAAAAAATTTGTAGTTCTGTGTGGTAACAGATGCAAACAAGACTTATTGTGGTGATCAATATACATAAATATCAAATAATTATACTGTAGACCTGAAACTGATATGATGTTACATGTCAATTGTACCTCTAAAAAACAAAGGAAGTCTTAATTTTTTTTTTCCTTTTGAATCCTGATTGACCTTAGTGACCTGCGTGATCAGCAGAAAGTAGTATAAGTAACAGGCTGAGAGTTTGGAGACTATTTTATAAGAAGCTGTTTGACTTCTACCCAGGCTTCTTAAAATGTTCTCTTTGGGGGACCTTGACTTATTAGGTTACCTAAGATCAAAATGCTGGGGAGGCCACATGCAGGTTCAGTAACTGTTCTAGTAGAACTCAGTTTTCAAACAATCTCCATTAAGGCAGACAAATGAGTGAAGCCATCTGAGGTTTTGCAGACCAGCCCATCCACCAGCTGAATACCACCCAAGGGACCTCTGCTGATAGGTGGGGGGACAGAACAATTCAGTCAATTCCTGGTGGAAGTCCTGATCCCTGAAGTTGTGATATAATGAAATGGTCTTTTTTGAAAGCCACTAAGTGACCAGAACAAATAAGACAACCAGAACAAGTAAGAAGAGTAGGCTGACTAGAAAATATGAAGGGGGAAGAGAACAGAATTCTCTGAAAAGAGGTCATAAAAGCTGTGGAAACGAATTAAAGGTGAGCTAGGGATTCAGAAAACTCATAGCAAGTTTGAAAAAAATGAGAGTTACAAATTTTTAACAGGCCGCTACTGTGTTCTTGAGCCTCACTCACAACTTTGGTCCAACTTCTTAGAGATTCAGAGGGAAAACAGCAGTAGAGTCTCGCCTCATGCAGATGCTGTGAACAGTAATGAATAAACATGACAAATAAATATGCTGCAAATAAGAGCTGAAAATGCTAAATATGTAAGAAGCAATTTTTGCACCTACTGAAAATCTTCCATCAGATGATTTCAATTTGGAGCTGTCTCAGGAGAAAATAACTTTCAAAATACAGATTTTTTTTGCACTTTTATTGAAAAGGTACATTTAAAAAAATACACAGACATTTTACCATTTACAGATTGCAGATATAGATGCTCTAAAAGAATTCACTCTATTTTGTTGTTTTATGATACCTCTTGCCCCTGATATCACAAACATTCCAGCCTTTTTAACAGTTTAGAAAGGGGGGCTTGGGAGCATGACCTGCAACATATTCAGTGGACAGAAAGACAGATTGTTCAATTATAAATTTTTTATCTTCTGTACATTATTGCATCAGGGAGCCACAAAATTATGTAGCATCATTACAAATGAAAACAGGTTAAAAATGAAGAAGATAATTACGTAGAAATACATAGATTCATTGTCTTCTTGCAGAATGCACTAGAGGTGCAAAAATGTGCAATTGAGGAAGCTCTTTTTTCTGTGTATACATTTGCTTAGCAACTCAAACCAGTGAGGAAGCTACCAAATAAGTTAAACAAAAATAGCAAACAGATAGTAATTATAGCTGTTATATGGCTTTCTATTTTATTTAAATATCACCAAATAAAATGTAAAATAAAGAAAACACATTACTTTATCTTTTGTTCTCTTAAAGAGAAAATTCAAAGCTACTTTGCTTCCTAACGTTTACACAGCAACTAAAAATGTTTAATTCAGACAAGAGATACAGATCTAGAACTACACAGGATACAACAGTACTTGGGTCTAAAACAGTACACAATCCCTGTCAACAAAGTACACCAAAAAGAAGACGTTGCGGTCGTCAGGAAGATGGTAGCCACAAGTAAGCACTTGTGTTTATCTATTTTTGTTCCACACTTTAATGTGCCCAGTTGGATTCCAGAGTTATTTACAGACGTGTGAGGAAGACCCTAGTTTTCAAGTCTGTCAGGAAAAATATTCCATATTGTTTCTAAGCCAAATCACACCCATGGGAAAATAGTCAGAGAATTATATATATATATATAATTTTCTGACCAATATATTTGCAAGAAACCAAATATCTCAGATGCCCAAATTGATTGGGGGAGGGGCAGGGAAGAGGATAGGCAGATAAAGCCTTGCTGCTCAGATTCCTAAATTACAGGAGTGGTCTCTAAAAGCACTCTTGAACTAATGATTTGTTACTCTTTGAGTCAGGGCTCGGGTGGTCTGCTGCATTTTATGAGTAGGTGGGAAGACTGCAACACAAAATGCTTCAATTGCTGTATCCTCTTGGCTTTCTTCTCTGTTTTGCTACTGGCCTCAACGTCGTGGGGGCTTGTATGGAGCCCTCAGTATGGAGCGAAGAGGATGGAGGCAGGCGTGGCGCGGATGGGCCCGTGGCCAGGTCTCAGGAGCGCTGGAGGTATGGCTGGAGCCTGGAAGAGTGAGGCTGACGGCCGAGGTGGCAGTGACAGCGCAGAGGTCACGGCTGCTGCTGCCGCCAGGGGTGAGGACAGGAAGGCCGGGGTCAAAGGCTTCATCATATCCTTCTGGAATGCAAATTTTGCCTAATGGAGAGAGAAAAACCAGGAAAGGGACAGAGATACTGTTTTGAACAACAGCACCACAGATCTATTTTCATGAGTAAAATACCAAATTAAGTCAATTTGTAAAAGTCTTTACTCTCAAAAATCAAATGGTTATTTTCACAAAACTGGTTTCCAAGAAGCTTGGCAAACCTTTACTTGGATTTGCTTCTTTCTCAACTCTTTTCTGGTAGTGTCTGGCCCTGAACACAGAGACAGAGAGACATTGCTCTGAACAGACACACGTGATTTCACGCTATAGCTCAGAAAGAACAAACATACCCAGGTTTTCTGCTTAGATAATGGAGCTCAGTTCCAGATTCTGATTTGTCTAGACCACAACGCAGCCTTGAGGGGGTATTTTTTTGGACAATATGCACGAACTTTCACTTCACTTCTGAAAATGCTCATTGAGCTAGGTAACCGAGTTTTAGAAAATTAGGGCCCCATGAAGAGTCATGAAAACAGAGTGAGCTTATTCCTTTTTCTCTCCCTACCACTCAAAGAGTATTTCTTGAAAAACTGCAGCTAACTCAAATTTCTCCTGTTGGGAATGACTGCAAGTGGGTTAGAAACTTTCTCTATTGAAAGAAATCCCAGGGAGGAATCATTAATTTCTCCTTTGAAATCAGGGGGTGCTTTGCAAGCTGGATTTGCTTAATACAGGTAACACCTGCTTGCAGCATCAGACCGTGGCTTTGAAGAAACTGGAAGGTAATCTCGGCATTGTATCCAGCTGGCCAACCCGAGCTTTAACCTCACAGGGACTGCCACACTGGGCAGAGTCCCAGGAAGATGATGAAATGATCCATCTGGAATGGATATGTGACACCTATAGGTAGAGCCCCTGTAGACATGGAGAGAGGATACAAACACCTATTTTATCTCGGGGGGGTGGGAAGGAAGAAAAAGAGAGAGAGAGTCTTGCTAGAATATAAGGTATTGAACTTCAAGAGGTTCAGTTTCTCTTCTGGGAGAAGTTCAGGTCTTCACAGAAGGGACAAAACACGTTAGTCTAAAACTTTTGTCCACTGTGGCTATTTAAAAGCAAAATCTCTCAATGACCAGTTAGACCCTAGGCCTTCTTTACCCATGGTCCTTGCCAAGTTAGCAAGTCTACCCCCCAAACAGCTGAGGAAGTTGTGAACTTACTGCTAAAATGCTTGGGCTCCTCTGGAGTTTGTTGTAAGGGCTGTATTTCGGCTTTAATGGTTTCCCTGCAACTCGATCCTTATGCCTTCGGCTAGAAATGTGCTGAAAAAAAGACGATCCATTAGCTGAATCTAAGTGTGAAATTTATCCTGTAAAATATATCCCCTCCCCCAAATAGTAAAATATATTTCCTAGATAGAGGCAGCTGGTTTCTCCATTCTTAATCCTCGGTCCATAGTTCTAAGATGATTTAGGTAAAATCACCATGTTCTCTACATTAAGACTTTTTCACCACTCCCTTGTAATGCTTCTCTCCCTACTCTTTCTCCATGGCATTTCCCCCACTTTGCCTGGTATTACCACTGTAACTGATGAGTCCCTTTCCCTAACCAGACTATAGCAGACAGGCTGACCATCTCACTATCTTTCCAGAAGATCTTTCTGAGGACTGTAAGCTCCAGGTGATGGCTGTGCTCACCTGTCTTGCACCTGACCTGTGATCTGACAGAGAGTAATGTAGGTGTGTAAAAGTTTAGTACTGTCTTCTACATAACTTCTGTATGTTGTCTATTACTGTATGGATCCCATAAAGATTAATAAATGTAACTGAGCACAGCAAAAGCCATTACATAGATTCAGAGATACAGTCAAACCGTAATGCTAAGCAGTAGTGACTACTGATTCAGGATACAGTACCTGTTTGAGTTGAATTTCTGAGTTAACATGAACATCACAGATTTCACAATGAAATGTTTTATTCTGTAGTCCTGAACCCTTACTGCCATTCTGCATCTTTAATCTTGAGCCAGGTCTAGGATAGGATTTAATTGGACCAGCTCCATTACGAGCTTCAACCATAGTCTTGTGTTTAGATCCTAAGACAGAAAGAGATATATTATACAGCTATTTAAGAATGATAGGAAATGCTTTGTTTTCATATCCCTGAGAAATTTATTTTTAATATTTTCAGGCTGAATTTCCCAATGCTTTTTTTAATGGCCATAATTATAAATTTATAACATTTTTGTTGTAAAAAGCAGGAAAACATAATCGTATAAAATAAAGAAAACATGGATAATAGAATGAAGATTAAGAAAATAAAGATTACCCTTATTTTCACCAACCAGAGATAGCCACTTATCATTTTAGTATATTTCTTCTCAGTTTTTTTCTTTAGTATACTAAAATCATATATATCTATCTTTAAAATTGGAAATATCCTAAAAATTTCATACATCAAATAATATACATACTTTCTTATAATTACATTTTAATGACTAATATATTTTACCATATTCAGTTACTGTAATTTATTCAATATTTTCCAATTGAGGAATTTTTAGGCTGTTTCCACTTTTTTCTCTCTTTTTTTTTTTTATGTGTGCTGCAGTGAACATAGTGCACAGCTATTTGTTTTCCTCTTTGTAATTTCACCAATATGAATTTTGGAAAGTAGTAGAGGTTTTTGTGGGAATAAAGAACAGAACAAGTTTTATCTCCAGCCTGCTTTTGCCTTGCTGTTTCTAAAGCATTAAGATTATACTTTTCTTAAAAATCAGTCTTTTTGAATCAAAAAAGTAGAGAAGACATTGAACAAACCTAATGTTTGAACAAGACAGATGGTATTCTGATGGGAAAATTTGGGCTTTGTTAGAAACATTATTTGAATTCAAATTTAAGCTGCTAACCTGTGTTGTGTGCTTCTAGCTGTGACAGGGAGTTCACAGCCACTTTGCATAGTGAACAATAAAGTAATTTTTTGGCTTTTTCTTCTTCTGATTCAGAAACAGTACCAGGAGCTCCATTTGCGCTCTTGGAGGGAGAAGTGGCAGCTCCAGGTGCCAGGGATGTTGTGCCAGATTTGAGGAGAAATGAGCCACCTTCAGAGCTGGATGGCTGACTGGAACTGTTCACTTTTAACTTCCCTTTATCTTCTAAGCAAGACACAAGAGAGATGATGTTAAAACTTCACATATCATATAAATATAGATAAACTGCCAGAAATGAATTAAAGAGAGAAATTTGCATTTCTACATGTAGTTTTTATGCCAGCACAGATTTTTAGTTCATTGAGTTTGACTGAAACAGAACTCCATGTTCTGTTTCTTATCCAGTCACCTCGAGATCATGATGACTTATGAAAAATAACTTTGTCCTAGCACTTAGAAAAGGTAACTTTCCATCTGGTATGCTTGAATTGTAAATTCTGTTCTAGGGAAATCTTTAATATATGTATATACGAAAACCAACTACCCTCTAATGTGATTACATGACATGAAGGTAACAGGAAATAAGTCATTAAGCAACGATAGTTTCATTTGAATACTCAATTTAATTATGACATAAATATAAAATTAAAATTCAATTTTATATCAAGTTAAAATTTTAACTTTGGGGTGCAGGGTAGAGGGGAGGGAGGGAACGTGGTTAATTTTGATTAGGATTAGTTAAGTTTTTGCTGCTCTGAATGGCAACTCAATTTATCCAAACTACAAGATGCAAAGATTACAATCATTATGCTTATTAATTACTGCCAGTCTAAATCATAAGTTTTAAATAATGACATTAACCATAAGCACAAAATGAAGATTAGCCAAATCATTTACAGACATCTTGGCATTTTGATCATGGAGCTACTAAATGCTTATAATCCTCAGGGCTCATGTGCAGACTGAAAGGAGGGTCAGAGTGACTTTAACAGAATCTAACTCATCAGTCCTCATTTACTATTCAACATAGACTCTATTGAGTGGCTCCTTTGGGAAAGAAACTAGAACTTCTTAGGCAACAGCAAACTGTTTAATCCTAGTAGAGCTCGTGCGCTTAGAAAAAGTCTAGTTATGCTGTTAGACTCTCATTAAGAGAGAAAGGGAATTAAAAATGAAAATGTATTTAAGTGCTCTGTTAATTGGAACTATGTGCCATGGGCCCAGGTGGCCAAGTGGAAAGGATGGAGCGGGGGAACAGAAAAGTGGTAGTGTGCGTCTGTTCTACAGAGAGGACAGACCAGAACTTTCACACACATTAAAAATGACTGGAGAGAGTAGGCCTCCCGGGTTAAGAGCAGCACTATGAAGCTATCCAGAGCCACTGCAGCACAAGTTCGATACCTGGCCAGGGAGATTCCCACACAGCACAGCAGACCTCTCCTGCCTTGCCCGTTGCTCCCCTCAGCAGTGTACTACGTCGATCTGCCTGTTCTGCTCCCTACTCTGTCTCTGGTAAATCCTCTCACCACCCCACACCTCTGGCCTACACCCCAGTTTGTATGCATAAATAAATAAATCTTTAAAAAAATGACTGGAGATCCTATTTCTATTTGCAGCTGATTTTCATCCCTTTTCCTGCATTGAATCCATCCAGGTTAAGACGAGACATAGCAAAGATTCTATAGATAAGTTCTAAATCTGGTGGTCTTTGGAACAAATGAATGTCAGTACCCTTTTTATCCTTGGGTTCCACAATCTATATTCATTTTCAGGAAGTTTATTAAAAGTTCAAGATACCATGAAGATAATGGAAAAGATCTAAAACTTACTAAACTGACCTCAATAGTATGAGAGAAGGAAAAAAAAAATCATTCTTCCTAAATGGTAATAGTATGTAAATTAAGTTGAGGATTACTTTCAGCCAACACTCTCTCATCTATGAATCCTCAGATTGAATTTGCAATTTTATAGAACTCACAAAGCAGTGAAATAATTGAGTAATCTTAATATTTGCTTCTATGGAATGACTCAATTTCTGGTCATAGAAACAAGTTATTGCACACCAAAATCTTTTTCCTTCATATTTTATGTAAATTTGATCTAAAGAATCTGACCTGTCAATTACACATTCTCTTTTACTTATATTACTATTTTAATATCCCTTTTATTAATCCCCCTTATGGTCTCTTACATTATAACTATATAATTACATAGAACTTTGTAATTTACTTGCATTCTTATTCTCTCTCATAACAAACTTGTGAAATAGTACAAATGGTTATTCCTGTCTTAAAGATGAGGAAACTGAACTCATCAAAGTGAAATAATGCCCTGCAGACTAGGATATGGCATAAATAGGCATGACGTTTTCTTTCACAAATTAACAGTCAGTGGATTAATCTGCCTGCACAAAGGGAGGTATTGCGACTTGGTATGGCACAGGATAGACACCCAGAGATGTGAAATAGCTGTGGCTTTGTTATACAATTACTGTTTAATTTCAAAGCATATTTGCTTTACATGAAAATACCAATTCAACTCAGCAATCATGGAATTCATTTTTTATTTTTTAAAAGATTTATGTATGCATGCATATAAGAACTGGGGTTAGACCAGAGGTGCAGGGAGGGGATACTAACCAGACACAGTGTGGAGAAGAACAGGCAGATCTAATGAAATACACTGCTGAGGGGAGCAGCGGGAAGACAGAAGAGGTCTGCTGCATCTTGTGGGTTAGCTCCCTGGCCAGGGATTGAACCCATGCTGCAGTGACTGGTGCTAGCTTGATAGCGCTGAGTCTTTAACCCCTGTGCTACCAGGGAGGCTCAGCCAGCAATCATGGAATTCAGATTACAGTAAGATAGACAAAATTTTGTTTTTTCTCTATATTCTTATTAAAAAAAATTTAAAACAGATTTTCTTTTCCTAAATCCTTTTCAAGAGACCATTTATTCATTAACAATATACTATTGCTGACAATGTGCTATTCTACCTGCTAAAGAGAATAGTAAATACAGTAGGTATAGACTTAAGCAAGTAACAGTTTCCATAAAGAACGAGTCATTTAGAGACCTCTAATTTGTGATAGCAACCAGTAGTAAGAGGTATGAGAGCTTAGAGCAGGAAATGATCACCACTGGTTAGGAAGGAGACATTTTTCATAAAGAAAGTAGCATTTTGGTTGGATTTTGAAGGTCAGATTTAAATGGGCACAGAATAGAGGTGAAAAAAAGTGGGAAGTAGACGGTTAGAAGTGAAAACATGAGGAAATGCTTAGGTATTAGGAAGTCCGGGGTCTGCTTGTTGAATCCTTGATCACTGGGAATTGAATGATGACAACGGTTATAAGAGAATTTAATATAAAGGTGGATCGGGTCAAAGAATATCTTAAAGTAATTAAAGTAGACACTAAGGATAGCAATTTCCTTTTAAAATTTTAAGAAACATGTGTTTAATATTTACATGATTTAAAATTTGAATAAAGTATCTTTTAATTTTTATCCACTAGATAGGATGGAATCTTAATCTTGGAGATTAGGGAAATATGTGACTTGTTCCATCATATTCATGCCATTGGACTAGCTAGTCAATAAAACAGATCTTGGGCCTCCCTGGTGGCTCAGCGGTTGAGGGCTGCGCTGTGGAGCTGTCGGCAGCGCGTGACTCAAGTTAGACTCCCAGCCAGGGAGAGTCCCACATGATGCTGCGGACCTCTCCTGCCTTGCCCACTGCTCCCCTCAGCAGCGTATTTCTGATCTGCCTGTTCTGCTCCCCACTCTGTCTCTGGTGAGCCCTCTCGCCGCCCTGCGCCTCTGGCCTGTACCCCACCTTGTATGCATAAATAAATAAATCTTTAAAAATAAATAAATAAATAAATAAAACAGATCTTAAAATGAGGAAAGTCACTGATGTATTAACATATTTAAATTGTAGCACTCTTTTTGGATATGCAAATCGATAAGTTTCAAAGACTTATTATTTTATTATTTCTCATTTCAATTGCTTGGTTTCTTTTTTATCAAAATCCATTGTATTATTTCTCTTTCCTTATGGCATTTTAAGTCCTTCTATTTTGTGTATTTTGAAGTTTAATGAATGTACTGTTTACTGCCATTCCATTTTTAATAAAGATGCATGTCATCTGGAACTTGTAGTTAATACAAATTCCATTTTCAAGTATTCCCTCACCTAATGTTAATTAGCTAGTTTTTTGACTGTCTTAATAATCTCGTGTTTACTCAAACATCTTTTTTAAGGCTTTATCTTATAGGACTTTTCAACAAGATTTGCTTAGCTGCATCAGAATTGCCCTTCGTACCAAATAAACATAATTTATTCATCCAAGTGCATTTGATTTTTCAAAGTAGCCTCCTCAGGAGGTTTCATACTGATTCACTTATTTTCCAAAGTTCTGAACCTTTTGAAACCTCAATTTTTGGAACTGTTTTCATATCCAGTTGACAAATCCTGTGAAGAATTTGTTACCCTTTTTTTCATTCCAAAAGCTACTTGAATTAACTCACCTATTCATGAAATTTAGCACTATATTACTCAAACACAGCCTCAGAAGACCAAGATGTTGACACAGAAAATGAAAAGAACATGCCAAAAGCTCTGAAAGCAGTTTAAGAAACAAATCCTGTTGGCAAATAGAAGAGTTATGTCCATGTAAGGTCTTAATTTTAAAGCCAATCAACATTAACTTCATCATAGATCTTGTATTTGAAGTAGAACATTGAAAGTGATAATTAAATTTTTCATGGTTCCACTTATAAGGTTTACTTTTGAGTTTAATGTGATTAATATCTTTTTTCTAAAAGGTTAATGGTTTAATAACAGATACATGTCTTACACAATAAATCTATGCCAACTGCAGAAGATAGTCAGGCAAAAATTAAAAATCACCCATGATTCCTTCATCTAGAATAACTTTTTCTGTAAATTTCTAGATGGCACATACATTAGGCTTTACTAGCCATACTACCTCTGTTGCAACTACTCAGCTCTGCTCTTGTAGCAGGAAAGCAGACACTGCATGATTGTGAGCCAGTAAAACTTCATTTAGAATAACACACAGCAGGCCAGATTTGACCTGTCCGTAGTAGGCTTGCTGATACTTGACCTACAATGATTATGTTTTGTTACCTATTTCTCTACACTATTTGTTACAAAATAGTATGAAAGCACAGAAATAATTATTCTGTAACATCTCACTTAGCAATAAATGAACAATATTTTTCCATGTCAATAAATGTTAATTGGATAATGATTTATAACACCAAAAGAGATTTACTTACATGGCTCCACTAGAATTTATTCAATTAGTCTTCTTTTGATATTTGAATTATTTCTGGTTTGTACTTTTACTGTTAAAACAGTATCAAATTGGGGGCTTCCCTGGTGGCACAAGGGATTAAGTCTCAGCACTATGAAGCTATCCGCAGCCACTGCAGCACTAGTTCAAGCCCTGGCCAGGGAGCTTCCCACATGGTGCAGCAGACCTCTGCTGCCTTGCCAGCTGCTCCCATTAGCAGTGCATTGCAGTTGATCTCCCTGTTCTGCTCCCCACTCTCTCTCTGGTGAATCCTCTCACCTCCCGCCAACACCTCTGCCTACACCCCAGTTGTTTTATGCATAAATAAATAAATCTTAAAAAAAAAACAATACCAAATGGGAGTTCTGTTGCCTCAGATTGATGGTCATACCCCCAAATTGAAAGCAGTTGGTATTAAGCATCTCAGGATGTTAGAGAAAGTCCACAAAGAATCCTTAGGCACCTAACAGTGGATTTATAAGAAACAGTATACTGCTACCAACACTGTATCACTCACCTCCCTGGATTATATAAGGATTAGAGGTTAGAAGACTCCCTGCCATTCTAAGTTTCTGACCTGACTGGGAGCTTCTGAATCTAGTCAAGTGAGAAAAACTAGAAGGGTCACTGGCACTTCATTTCCTAGTTTTAGCAATCTGCCAAATGAAGTAGGGAAATGAAGTTTGGAGAGGAAAAGGGCTGGGCCACAAAAGGGTTGAAGAACCTGCAATCTCAGTTTGGCATGTCAAGGTTGAATGAATTACTTTTGGGTCATTAGGACTTTTTGAAAGGTGGCTAGGCTTAAGTCATGTTATTAGCACCCAACACAAAAATGGCTGATTAGGAGGACTCTCTCAGCAAGAAGTTGAGGAGCAGACATCTGGTAGCAGAAGATGAAGAAGAACTGGAAAAAGCTCAGAAAGACTTTATACATAGTTCCAGAGAGAAAGAGGAAGAGAAGAAGGGAGAGAGGGAGGGAAAGAGAAAAAGAGAGAGAGAGATAAAGAGAGAGAGAACATCTGAACACCTGCCATGCATAAGGCATGATTTAAGTGTAAAAACATTTGCTCCTTTCCCTCCTCTAGTTCTTCCACGTATCCCTAACAATTGGAAAGGGCAAGAATTAGCACTGATGATAGGGAAGAAGTCCATCTGCATCAGGAGGAAGGGAAATTAAAAGGTGAAGTGGATAAAAGCCTAAAGTTTCAAATGAGACCAGACTTTTGCCATCTGGAAATGCCTTTGAGGAGTAAGAAAGGGAGATTCAACAGAGTATATAGGGAATCATATTTGTAGTCCATTGAATTCATATATTCAACAAACCAGCTAAATACATAGCACTGTGTATAGGCATTTCTATATACTTGTCTGATAATTTCCTCAAGTCCTAAATTTTGAAGAGTAATTGCTGTGGAACAATGAATACATACATTTTTGAGCAATGTATATTGCCGAATGGTACTACAGAAGGGTTACACAAATGAACACTCTTAAGAATTTGTAAGAGATTGTGATTTCCTGTACCATCACCAGTCTAATCACCCATTATCTTTGACAGTCTGAAGATGAAATACAGATCTCATTGTTTACTTTGTTTCTTTTAATATTGAATGGGTTGAATCTTTTCGTAAGAATAATTATGATTTGTGTTTCAAAGTAATTTATAAAAATCTTAATTCTGAAAAGGAAAACATTCTTGATCTAAATGCAATTTGAGGAGTTAAACATTTTAAATGAAACAAAAAATAAACTTTATCATAATAATAAGTTTCCTTTTAGAAACAATTAATAATGTTAAGATGGTTGGAGCATGACCTTCAGAAGCTAATTTCAGAGGCTCAGTCACTATTTAGGTCTGCCTTTATGCAGAACAAAAAAATAGACTTAGTGGCTGCTTCAGGCAGTTATATCTTACAGTAATAGTAAACGTAATAATAATCACAAATCAATAGCTGACACTAATTGAATATTCGCTAACTATAGAGCAAACACTATGTTAAGAAATTATATTCATTATCTCATTTACTTTTCATGCACTCTAATGAGGCAGATACTGTCTGCACCTTTCAATTGCTTTTATATTGAGGCAAAACACAATGTAAGGTACATAAAGTTGAATGAATTTATACATATGTATACGTTTTTATAAACAGGAAATATATAGAACATAGGAGACACTGATGTATAAAATACAAAGATATATAACATTTCCATCACCCCAAAAGAATCCCCCAGATCAGTTGGTACTCCCCCTCCTCCTCAAGGTAACCACAGTTTTCACTTGTCAAATCAGTTTTGCTTTTTGTTTTCTTACATTCCGAGGGAAAAGAGCATCACTAGGAAGGTAACATCTGAACTGCTGACCCCCAGTGAGGGCAAAAACAGGCTGGCATCAGTCAATCAGTTACAAGGATAAACAAGCTGACCCTGCCCACTCCCCACCTCCACTCCCTTGTGACCCTGGATAAGTGCCCCTGCCCTCTGCCATAGAGCAGGACGGTGATCTTTCATACACATGTCTGCTGCCCTCCGTAATTTGCCGACAAATTAAACTAATTTCCTTCTCCTCAAACTCTATTTCCTTTTGTTGGCTGAGGAAACTGAGAGGGGCCTTCAATATGAGAACCACATAGGTCTTCTTTTGTGCCAGCTGCTTTCATTCAATATGTCTGTGAGGTTCGTCCGTATTGTTACATATAGAAATTTTGTCTTTTTAGTGGCTAGATATTATTTCATTAGGAAACTTCTCACTGTATGATTTATATATTTCATAGTATGACTATGCCACAACTTATTTGTCTGTTTTACTATTGAACATTTAGAATGTTTTCAGTTTTGGCTATTCTGAATAATGTTACTAGAAAAAAAATTTAAGAGAAAAAGCCATAGAAAAGTTTAATAATAAGATGTATACCTCCTGTATACCTGGGAGTGACCAGCATGGCTGAGTAACTCACTCACCATGGGTTTAGACACCATCTTAAATAGCTCAAGACAAGGGAGGTTGGGGGAAGAAAGGGGAGTTAGTTGGGGCATTTACTGGAGAAGACAAAGGTACTTCTGCCTTCTCCATTGAGAAGATTTAAGGGGATTAAATATCCTTGGAAAAGATCCTTAGATAAACATTCTTAAACATGTTTTTGGTAGACATAAGTACTCATTTATGTTAACTATATATACATGGGAGTAGAAATGCTGGACCATAAGATATAGCTTTAGCAGATTCTGAAGACAATTTCCCTATAATAGTAGCGTGGTTGTACAGATTTATATTCCTACCAGCAACATTTGTGAATTCCTATTGTTCCACGTGCTCTCTAACACATGGCATGTTGTCAGTACTTTTGATTTTAGTCATTCTATAGGAGGTGTGGAGACCGCATTGTGGTTTTAATTTATATTTCTTGAGTGTCTATGATATTTAGTACCTTTGCATTTGTGGAGTCAGTCTCTCCAAATGGACAGACAGGCTTTTCTCAAATTGCCCAGAGTAGGCTTTTTGTCACCTTGGTGTGGGAATTAGATGCTGTTTTAGTTACTCATCCAGCCCTAGAAGAACCCAGAACTATACAGGATAGTTCTTTTGTGCACTGACACATATTTTTATTGGTTAACCAGGTATCTTCTTTTGTGAAGTGCTTGGCAAAATCTTTTGCTTATTTTTCAAAAACTAAATTCTCAGCTTTGTTTTATTTTGATATATAGGATTCTTGATATAGCTCAAATAACAGTACTTTTTCCAAATATATGTATTAAAAGTTATCTCCAGGTAGTGGCATGCTTTTGTCTCCCTAAATGTTGTTTTATAACTCCATTTGATCAAAAAGAGAAAACCACCAGAGGTTAGATGGGTTAAGAAATTTGCCCACAGTCTTCAATTAATAAATGGTAGAAATCAGATTCAAATGTAGAACACTGAATACTGAACCAGGATTTCTTAATGCTCTTCCATTTTAAGGGAGAACAGAATAAAAAGGCTCAGTCTCAGTGATACTTTCCTGAAAAAGTGACATTGTTGGAAGTTGAATGTATGGTAATGTCTTTACATATCTTAGTTCACTGATACAAAGTATAGCATGCTATAAGCAAACCTGCTGAAAACTAGATAAATGTTTGTTTTAATACAGTTTCTTTAAAGTTAAAACTTTGCATAACCTAGGAAAGCAAATGACAACAACATTCAATAAATGTATTTCACGCAAAATTTGTTTAGGTATTGCTTTTCCTGAGTTTTCATTTCCTGGCTAATTTCCCAGCAAGATTAATGGACATCCAAAAGTAGGTCTCTGATTCCCTATGAAAAGTAGATATTTCCTCTTGTTTTTGTTTTTGATATTATGTCTTGATTTATCAAATTGTATAAATTCAAAACAACAAAAGATATCTTTTTCTGTCATTGAGAAATGTGAAATATTATATTTAAAAATTACTATAAGAAAAAGATAAGATGTAGGCACACACACATATACTTCTTGATGAAGTGATATGTAACACAACCATTTTGATACATATGATAGTCATACTATTTTACCAACCAAGACCTCTTTAGGAATATATCCTATGAAATCATCATTCATACATACATCCTTCTGTCCACCCGCCCATCAATCCATCCATCCAATAAATTTAATAAATAATTAGAAAGCACCTATTATGTATTATACACTATTCTAGGCACTAATTTACAGGTGAAAAAGACCAAATCTTTGACTCAGTGTAATTAATCATCTAGGGTAGAAGATGGAAATAACAAACACACATTTATGCTATATATAGATATATATCATATAAAACATAAGCATATAAATGTATATTTTATACACTTCTATATTAAATAAGCATATACATTTTTTTAAAAAGATTTATTTATTTAAGCTGGGGTACAGGTCAGAGGCATGGGGTGGTGAGAGCATTGACCAGAGACAGAGTGGGGAGCAGAACAGGCAGATCGACGGAAGTACACTGCTGAGGGGAGCAGCGGGAGAGGCAGGAAAGGTCTGCCACGCCATGTGGGAATCTCCCCAGCCAGATGTCAAACTCGCGTCACCGCTACCGATAGCTTCACAGCGTAGAGCTTAACAGCTGCGCCACCAGGGAGGCCCCATATACATTGTTTATGTATTAGATATCTATAAAATTATGTGTAAAACACATATATAAAGTATATGTAAATTGCATATGTTTATGTACTTAATATATACATAATAAATGTACATATATAGTCTTATTGTATCAAGAATGCTAAAAAGATAAAGGAGGTCAAGGTAATACAATCAGCTTAGGCTTGTTGGACACTCTTAAGAGGTGATATTTGACAGACTCTTGAATGAAATAATAGGAATTATAGGAGGAAACACAATCCAGGAAAAACTAGGAAGTATAAAGGTCTTGAAACAATATAAAGAGGAGTGAGGAGGAGGAGAATACAGGTTGTGGAGGAGCTGACCAGGGGCCAGATCACTCACAGACTTCATAGTGCACGTGAGAAATTTGAATGGCATCTAAGCGTGATTACTGAACAGGGGGCAGGGATGATCTGATTTGTTTTTATAAAATCATTTTAACAGCAATGTGGAAAACAGAACGGGAAAGGATATATACAGGGAGATCTGTAGGAGACTACTGTGGTTGTCAACCAGAGAAATGATGGTTGTTTGGAGGGTAGAGAATTGAGCAGTATTCTCAAGATTTACTTGTAGATAGAACTGACTAGACTTACTAATTCAATGTGGATATCAGTGAAAGGGAGGAATCAAAGATCACTACTATGGTTTTG
Organism: Scalopus aquaticus; assembly: GCA_004024925.1. Classification (NCBI taxonomy): domain Eukaryota; kingdom Metazoa; phylum Chordata; class Mammalia; order Eulipotyphla; family Talpidae; genus Scalopus; species Scalopus aquaticus. The sequence goes on along the minus strand of PVIJ01004506.1, from coordinate 66,390 downwards.
ACATGAACACAAAGTGAATGGTGGGTGATGTCTGTTCCATCTATGACTGATTTACCTCAGGCAAATGATTTAAGTGATTAGTGCTTTAATCTGGGCAGTTACAAAAGACTACTATTTTTCTTACTGGAATCTAAGAATCAAGAAGATTGCATAGGTGAGGCAAGGGTGTCAGGTGGAAGACACAATAAAAACTAATAGTTCTGCACATTAACTCAGGTAACTCAGTTGTTAATGATATCAAAGTCATGGGTTCTGTTCCAAACTCAAGGGCTATGGCTTTCTAAATCCAAGTTACCTCTTTCTGACAGACTGAAAAGAAAATGTGGAACAGTCTTCATAAACATCATCATAATCGGACAATCCCAACTTTCACCATGCCCTAAAGCAATGATTTTAATTTTTAATATTTTTTAAAGATTTATTTTTATTTATGCATACAAGCTTGGGTGTAGGCCAGAGGTGTGGTGTGGGGGTGGTGGTGAGAGGATTCACCAGAGACAGAGTGGGGAGCAGAACAGGCAGATTGACTGAAGTACACTGCTGAGGGGAGCAGTGGGTGAGGCAGGAGAGGTCTGCTGCGCCATGTGGGAAGCTCCCTGGCCAGGGATCGAACTCGTGCTGCAGGGGCTCTGGATAGCTTCATAGTGCTGTGACTTAACCTGTTGTGCCACCAGGGAGGCCCCTAAGTTTTAATATTTTTGTGGGCAGTCTTAATCAGCCATTTGTATATTATTTTTATCACTATGATTTAAAAGACAAAACTTTTGAATAGAGTTTTATTATGTGTATTTGCTTTCAATGAAAATGTTACAGGTTCTCTGCTCCTGGTATAATCATTCACCATTTGTCTTTGAGCTGTGCTTGTTATATCTACCAATGTCTTTCCAAGGTAAAACCTTCCAGAATACTAAAGGAGTCCCAAAACTTAAGAAAAGTGCTCAGGAAATAAAGCCCATAATTTTAGTGGCATTGTACTTTGTGCCTTCTGGGTTCACTGAAGGATACTGTTTGTCAATTTTTGCAATTAATTTTTGCTTTTTATACTTAATATTGCACTAAAAAGAATTAGTCAGTAAAGACACTCACTGAAATGACTGCAGGTCATATATTTTCCTGTATTCACAAACACTTTGTTCAACATCTCATTACTATTTCAAAAAACAAAGCAATCCCTAAATTACTGCCTAACACTCATTCAGCCAAGTTAGCTCACTTTGATAAGGAATTCTGAAATCATCCTCTTCTGCTCTATCGTCCCACCTTCTGAATAATGAGAAATTAATGGGTGTCAGAGTACCTACTTCCTTACAAAGTACAAGCTTGAGAAATAAAACTGAAAAGCCCATGGGATCTGCACTAGAGTAGAAGACACTGGAAATCTGTACGTATGTCAATTTGTGTGCTGTGCTTCAGACTTCTTTTGCCTTTGTCTTATTCCTTCTTCTTATCTATACATTTGACTTAGTAGAAGTGATAGAAACCACTAACTGATGACAGAGAAGCTTAAAGTAGAATTCTATTAAAATATGTAATGGATTTACAAAAAAAAGAAAAGAAAAGAAAAGCAGCGCACAGGCTGCAAGATGAACAAGTCAGTTTGGTGCCTTGAAGTTCTTTGTAAAAAAAATGCAACAAGAGATGTACAGATGGTAGAGCATCATCACTGTATCAGTGGATACACAAAGAAATGGCTATTCATTTGTGGTAGATAGGACTGTAGCTATATAAAGGAGCAGGAAGAAAAGACCAACACTGCAGATGATGATCAGCCAGAGACAGATACAGTTGGTCTCTCTTTTATTTATGTTTTCCTGGAGGTGATGTGCAAAAGAACTTGGGAAATTGAGTAATAATTTCAGTGCACCATTTTAAGGTGTTTGTTTTGTTTTGTTTTGAAAGTAGAGCTCTTTTTGGCAAAGTAATAACCTCACGTTTATCTTAAAATTCTGTAATCTTATAGATTAGATTTGCTTAGATTGGGAACACATAGTAAAAAGTTATATAACTGAAGAACAGGTCAATAAATCTCAAACAAACAACTGGGAAAAAAGTGATTCTATAAGGAGACTATGCACAGTTGATCAGCTTCTCCATAGAAACTTTATCATTCCTCGTAAGTCTGCTATCAAAACTGCAAACTTCTCATTAGCAAATGTCTGGTCTCCTACTTCTTAGAAAAATGGGGAGGCTGGATGTTTTACATTTGATATTACAATTTCTTCCATCTGCACCTATTTTCTTCACATCTCTGAGGAAAATTTATTTCCCCCTAATTGTCTTTCCTTTAAATCTCTTCTCTCTTTCCTATAGATTCAACTACTCTCTTTCTATTGGGCTCTTTCTGTTTACAGAATGTGTTGAAACTTACACACTTCAACAATCATTCCCTGACTTGGTAGACTCTCCACCTATCTTCTTTGTGGTACTGAACTTAAAGTGGCCAGTGAATTATAGATGAGTTCTGTAAAGTAGCAGGATACAAAATCAACACACAAAAATCAGTAGCCTTCTTATATGCAAACACCCAATTGGAAGAAGAAGAAATTAAGAAATCCATCCCCTTCAAAACTAAAACCAAAATAAATCAAATATCTAGGAATAAATCTAACAAAAGATGTAAAAGACTTATACAAAGAAAACTATAAAACACTGTTGAAAGAAATACAAGAAGACACAAGAAAATGGAAAGACATCCTCTGCTCATGGATTGGAAGGATTAACATTATCAAAATGGCAATCCTACCAAAAGCAATTTACAGATTCAATGCTATTCCAATAAAAATCTCAATGACATTCTTCAAAGAAATAGATCAAATACTGTTGAAATTCATACGGAACCACAAAAAACCCCACATAGCTAAAGCCCTCCTGACTAAAAAGAAAGAAAACGGAGGAATTTCACTCCCTGATTTCAAACTATACTACAAAGCCATAATAACTAAAACAGCATGGTACTGGAACAAAAACAGACAGAAAGACCAGTGGAATCAAATACCCAGAATTAAAGCCGCATATCTATGAACAACTAATCTTTGGCAAAGGAGCAAAGAAAATGCAGTGGAACAAGGACAGTCTATTCAATAAATGGTGCTGGGAAAACTGGACAGCCACATGCAAAAAAATGAAGCTAGACTACTACCTCATACCCTGCACAAAAGCCAACTCAAAATGGATAAAAGACCTAGATGTAAGACTTGAAACCATAAAATTTATAGAAGAAAATACAGGCAAAACTCTATACGACATACATCTCAGCAAAATCTTTAAAGACACATCCCCCCAAGCAAAGGAAGTGAAGGACAAGATAAACAGGTGGGATTACATCAAAATAAAAAGCTTCTGTACAGCAAAAGAGACATTAACCAAAACTAACAGACACCCTACCAACTGGGAAAAGATCTTTGCACACAATACATCTGACAAAGGACTGATAACAAAAATTTACAAGGAACTCACACAATTCAACAAAAACAAAACCAATAACCCAGTCAAAAAATGGGCAGAAGAGCTAAAAAGACACTTCTCCAAAGAAGAAAAGCAAACGGCCAACAGATAGATGAAAAAATGTTCAACATCACTTATAATCAAGGAAATGCAAATCAAAACCACAATGAGATCCCACCTCACACCTTTGAGGATGGCACACATTAAAGATATAGGCAACAACAAATGCTGGAAAGGATGTGGAGAAAAAGGAACTCTCCTACACTGCTGGTGGGAATGTGAACTGGTCCAACCACTATGGAAAGCTGTACGGTGATTCCTCAAACTGCTAAACATGGAGCTTCCATATGACCAGCAATACCACTTTTGGGAATCTACCCAAAGGACACAAAAACACTAATCCAAAAGGATATATGCACCTGTATGTTCATTGCGGCACTATTCACAATAGCAAAGGTATGGAAGCAACCCAGATGTCCAAAAATAGATGATTGGATCAAGAAGATGTGGTACATAGACACAATGGAATACTATTCAGCATTCAAAGAAGATAAACACATGCAATTTGCAGTGACATGGATGGAATTAGAGGGGATCATATTCAGCAAAACAAGCCAGAAAGAAAGAGAAAAATATCGAATGGTTTCACTTATAACAGGACTATAGGGAAACCAAATAGGAGAGAGACACTTTGGGGGTATGGGAGGGGGACGATAAGGGCACAAAATGGAGTAGAAAAGGACACAAGGGACCACAGAGATGGATCACGGGTGAATTGGTGGTGGGTTACCCAACGGGAATACAAAATGTAAAAGATATAAATAACAATAAAAATATATATTTATATTCATAAAAAAATAAAAAATAAAGTGGCCAGTGAAATAGCTCGCTCCACTTCCTCTCAACCCGTCCATCCTCACCCTCCTGAAAAAGTAGACTTTGTTCGTCTGCCACCCAAGATCCATCCAAATCCCCAGGCCACTTTAGCTTTCTACCAGGTGGCCTGAGAGAGACCCAATACACTGGGTCACCCATTTAGGTTTCCTCCATTTGGACACTTCAACTTAATCTAATTTCAAGTGTTCCCAAGGGTCACCTACTCAAGGAATGGTATAGGATGGTTTATCTCACAAAACCTATTAGTTAGCTGACTTGCTCTATTAGTCATAGGACTTACTGTTGGAAAACATCTGATCTCAATGTCCCCTTGAGGGGTAAACTGCTGAAAGACTTCTCTATATGTTTATGCTATTTTACAGATAGTGAAAACCAAACAGATCACTTCAGTGACAAGATCAGAAACACCAAGTAGCCAAGGATATACACTGAACTTAAAGCTAGTTTTTGAAATTCTCAAAGTACTAATTTCCAGAAACCCTGTCTCTTCAAGAATGGCTGACCACTGTGAAGCATGCTAATTCCCAATTAAATAGGTTTAGATCTAATTTTCATAGCTTGGCCTCAAAAAAATCCTGGAAGCAGGAAAAATTGTCTGTAAATTAAAGTGACTTTTCACTGACTCAAATAGTATGTCCTTACCTCAGGGGGAAAAAAAAACTTACTTATTTGATTAATTTAGGATACATGAAAGTCAGGTGACCATTCTCACAAGTTCAAAATAGGTCCTGTACTGTAATTTTCTGTCAGACCTGACTTAGGATATCCCTGCTCTTTCCGCTTGAAAGATTGTATCAAAAGAGATCTGGCCACTGGGCTACACCCTGTAGGAAGTTTATAGTCTCATGAAATGGCAGCCCTTGCCCTCCTGTCTGAGCACCGCATGACAGCTACCTCATTGCCTCTTGTGCCACTTTGTTGGGGAGCAGAAGCTGCCAGTCTCCCACTTAAACAGTGGCATCTCCAAAGATCTCCATGTTGAAAGCTGGCAGCCACACTCTGTATCAATGAGGTGGCCCCGATTTTAGTGAACTTGTCTCTTTCCTAAGTGAGCACAAAAGAGCGCTTGTTTGCTAGCATTTGAATTTAATGAACAGCTTTCCCCTATTTTGTGTAGTTTTCCAGCCATTTGACTCATACAATAGCGAGATCATACTTCAACTCGTTCAGGTTGAAAAATTGCCCCTTTTTGATTTGTCACCAAGAAATGTGAAACAGTTTTTTCTGAGGCAGTTTTATTATGGAAAATATAATAAGTAACTCACATCACTCAAATCAGATCCCTCAGGGAGTAGGCCCAGTGATTCAAAAGTCAGGAATAAGATTAAAAACTAATTTTCTAGGAGGAATGAGGAGCAGTTTCTTCTTTTAAATGCATGGCCCTTTACAGAGAAACACAGATTCACAAGATACAAGTGAAACCTTTGAATTCTGCTCCTCCCATCACCTTCTAACAAGGGGTTGAAGGTTTAACTCTGATATTCCAGGCAAGGTGAGGTGCACATTAAAAATGGAAAGGTCAGCGTGAGATGTGTGGAGGAAACTGAGTCTGTCTTCATCTGTCCAGGGCAGAGAAATTACTGTTAGCACACAGGCTTACTGCCTCAGGATGTTCCAGGGGGATAGTCTTAGCTCTCATTCTTTATGGACCTAACTGGTCCAGCCTGCCCCGAGGAGACTGTGCAGACATTCATGGGCTGGACTGCCCAGGTATAAAGAAAGCCACCAATACTTTAAAAAATATATTGCTGAAAGCCAATCATATCTTTACATTTCAAATGTAGTATTTGTGCCTAAATTCAATCTGCTCCTTTTTTTATGAACTTGTCAAAGCAGTTTTATATTCAAGACTTATAGGTTACAAGACAAAGTTGATGAACTGTAGAAAGTCTCCTTTAAAAAACTGATGTAATTTAAGGCTTGGATCCCCAAAGGGGTTTTCTAGGGTTTCTCATCAGGCATGTACGAATACTGCTACATGGGGACTGATGACTGTAACATAAAAGCACTGAACAAGAAAGAGATATGACATTTCATGGCAGATTGTGAACCTCCTGACTGTAATGTAAAACAAGGGATTCTTTAACAAACAAAACTACCAAATACTTATCAGAGTGTGCTAACTTGATTTAATGAATGTTAAACAGTAATATGGACATTGGTTTGGTTTTTTTTCTTTGAAAAATAATGAGATGTTGGACAAAGTACTTGTAAATACAGGAAAGAAAATGACCTGTAGTCCTTTCAATGAATGCCTCTGTTGCCTAATTCTTTCTTCAGGGGTTTCTATACCGTTCTACCAGTGTCCCAAGATACATAAACCTCATGAAGTCATTAGAAGATATTATGCAAATAATGCAGATTTTGGAGAATAAAGAACCCATACTCATCTCTCACTAAACAAGTGCTTTTATTATTTTTATTTTTTAACTTTTTTTTTGAGGTAAACATTGGTTTACAACACTGTATATGATTCAGAGATATAGGGTCTCGCCTATCCAGATGCATGTTATCCTACGGCTAAGGTGCACGCGGTCTGCCACTCCAGTCCATTGGGCCTCCTCCCAGCTTTGCTCTCCACCTTCCCTCTCCCACTCTGCTGGCCTCACTTTCGCAGTCTGATTTTTGGAATTTCTTATTGGTTTGGTTTTGTCTGACCCTTTGTTTTGTTTCTCTATATTTCACATATGAGTGAAACTACCTGGTACTTTTCCTTCTCTTTTTGGCTGATTTTGCCTAGCATAAGCCCCTCTAGTTCCAGCCATGTTGCTATAATGACTGTGAGTTTGTCATATAATGCCCTTTCATGTTTAGGTAATTTTCTTCTATCCTTATTCTTTCTACCCAATGTTTTCTTGGCATCTATTGTCATCATAGTATGAGTTTTTATCATGCCTTTTGTCTATGTGGTGGCTTACCTTCCAATATCATACTGTTTTGATCAATTTTTGGATATTGATCCATTTTTGCATCCCTGGACTAAATCCCACCTGGTCATGAAACAGAATCTTTTTAATGTAGTACCGAATTTGGTTTGCTAACATATCATTCAGTATCTGCATCTATGTTCATCAGGAATATTGGTTTGTAGGTTTTATGTGTTGTGTGATGTCTTTGTTTGCTTTTGTTATCAGAGTAGTGTTGGCTTTATAATATGCATTTCAAAGCATTCCCTCTTCCTCAGTTCTTTGGAAGAGTTTGAGAAGGATAGATTTTAGGCCTTCTTTGAAGGTGTGATAAAACTCATTAGTGAAAGCGTCTGGTCCTGGGCTTTTCCTCCAAAGGTAGCATGTCACAGTAGTGAATTTGTGGGCCTTCCCAGGTAAGACTCTGGCCTTGAAACTACATTTTATCTAGATATCTGAATGACTCTGAGTCATTATTTCCCCTCTCTACTTCTTACTTTCGAGAACTCATCCAATGATTGTTGCAGTCATTAAATAAAAACATATATAAAATGTTTAGCACAACGTGAGGTAGATAATTACCATTCAGTTACATGTTAATTACTAGCAGTGTTGTTAAAATTATTTTTTGCATGCCAGTCTAATAAGCACGAGTCTGGTTTTCTAGGATATACAGTTTAGAAACCACAGTAATATGGAAGGTGATGATAGCTGAACAACATAAGAGGCAGTTGTCACCTCTAATAGCAGCAAGAAGGGAAAGCTAAAAAAGACACCACAAGAGGACCAACGCCTCCTCTCCAAACTGTAAAAACATAGTACCAGGCATTTTTTATTATGCTTTACATTCTGCAAATCAGTTTATTTCATTTGATCCATACAACATTGCTGTGATGTAGGGAGGGCATGAGTCCTACTTGGTTCAGAGAATTTAAGGCCGTCTATGAAATCACAGCTAGTCAAAAAAGCAAAGAGAATAACAGTGCTATCTAATACAACAGCTATTAGAAATGTGCTGCTACTTAAAATTGAATAGTCAGTTCTTCAGCAGTACAGTCCACATCAAGTGCTGTCTAGTTAGGTGTGGCTCATGGCACTCAGGTTGGAAAACAGACTACAGACTATTTTTATCACCACAGAATGTTTTATTGGATAGTGCTGTTCTAAAGAAATGAGACCAGCAAGTCAGACTATGTCTGGTGTCCATAACAATAAACTAGACTCTCAGAAAAAATAGTCAGGGAAGAGAAAAATATTAGGATTATGTCTATGAACAACACTTTAATATTTATACTGTCAAGTTAAAACTGTCTGGCATTAGACTTTAGTAAGCAACATCAAAATTGTGCCTATACTCCACCCAACTGTCCAGTATTAAAGTGCTTTATACACAGGATATACAAATACTTATTGACTTGTTCTATTTGATCATCCATCCATTTCAGGAAAATCTGTCATTGTAAGTCTTCCTGAAGCAAGTAAGTGGAATGACTAAAAACGTAAGTAGTAGCCTTTGTTTAAATTTCAAGAACATTAACAGCTGTATAGTTAAAAACTTATTCAGTACACATATAAAATCCTTTTACATTCAAGTATCTTTTTCCTGCAGAAAGGAGGTTGTAAATAAATGTAATCAAGAGATGGATACCAGGGCCTCCCTGGTGGCGCAGCGGTTGAGCGCTGTGCTGTGGAGCGGTCGACGGGCGCGATGCGGGTTCGACGCCCAGCCAGGGAGAATCCCACATGGTGCGGCAGACCTCTCCTGCCTCGCCCGCTGCTCCCCTCAGCAATGTATTTCTGATCTGCCTGTTCTGCTCCCCACTCTGTCTCTTGTGAACCCTCTCGCCGCCCCCTGCCTCTGGCCTGTACCCCAGCTTGAACAAAAAAAAAAAAAAAAAAAAAAAGAGATGGATACCAGTTAAACAATAAAAGTTTTAATATATGCCTTCACAAGGGTATATCCAAGGTCCGATTTTCTGAATGGTTTGTAATGTATGCAGTAAATTATGTCAGACTCAACTTTGGTTTACTTTCTTAGGGCAACCTGAGGAAAAACTGAGTAGAAAACTAACAATAAATGCTCAGTATTATTTTGAAGCAATAAAACATGCTTGAAAGTTTCAGAAGTTAGTTTTTAAAAGATGAGAAACACCTCACTACCTAAGAATCTTCAGCCTTGCATAGCAGGAGGCTATTGTCAAATTCAAGGTACATGAACAAAGACAGAGGCAGTTTCATTTTTTAAATTGACTTTGAAAGTCTTAATGATATATGCACATTTCATGAAAATATGAGCCTTAGTATAAAGCTCTGTTCTCTTTAGACAGATGGAACTCAATTTATGTTCTACATGATTGTACCCCAGAATTTCAGACTTAAGATGTTTGTCATATAGTTAATCTATTACTTTATGAGGGATACTAAATCTTGGTCTCCTGGATTTGGATAGATGGATGCTAAATTTATATGACACTTGTCTGTAAGTGACAAATGCTGCCAAAGAAGAAAACCATCATTTTCTTCTACTCAACAGCACAAGGTCCTGGAACTAGAGACAGAAAGGGGTAAAGAGGCAGTTTCCTGGACCGTGCAGGCTTGTCGATGAACTCCTGCAGGCATCAGTGGAAATGAGAAGTGGTCATTTGCAAAACATGTCCTGTTCTGTAAGAAGATGTCAAAACAATGAAACACATGTAAGAGGACCCCATAAAAATGATGAGGTGAGGGTCTCCGTTTGTATCCTTAGCAGAAAAACTTTAATAAAATTGAAAATGCCCTATTATAAGCAAATAAGGTGACCATAAAAACCTGACCATAAACAGCTCTCGAGGCAAATCATATAGGTCGACTACGATAATGGCTCTAGAGCCACACCTGAGGCATTGCCACCATGCAAAAGTACAACATGCTAGAAATTAAAATGAGCTATTTTGGATAGAATACTTTTTCCTCTTTTTCTCCATTTTATGTCTTTTCTGAGATGGTCATCTCACCGTCTCTATGATATGGTCATGGGTATGTGGATAAACGAAACAATCTCCCTGTTCCCAGTGGGAATCTTTTAGATAGAATGAGTCAAAAATGCTACTGCAAATGTGGACAGTGTTCAGGACACATCAACTAAATTACCTTTAAGGGACAGTTCAAGGCTTCAGTCATAACACTGGGATGCAACTGCCAGTGTTAATCTCCATGTTAAGGGAGTAGATTTGGCTCTAGACGGGAAATGTTTACAATTGACAAGCTGTATGTAAATTGGAGAATATTTGTCATTTACTTGAAATGAGAGTATTTGTTCAAAATTTGTCCTTTAAAAGATCTATAATTACTAAAGCTTTGTGCTATTATAATTAAATGTTACAGACAATAACAATACTAGGTTGGGAGTTCTTTGAGGGTGAGAAAAATTATCTTTATGTTCATTGTTGCATCCCAGTATCTGGCAAAATATACAAATATACTGTACTATTTAGTATAGATAATAAGTACTGTTGAGTGAAAAAGTGGATAAGTTCGTTGCATGAGCTAATAAAAAGTTGATACTAATTTCAGCCCTCTCTGTAACAGGATGGTTGAGAAGGCTATACAAAAACATATATGTAACTGGATTTTGTAAACTGAAAAAATTTAAGTGTTCCTATGGCTATATTTCAAGCAGAGCATGCGGGTTCTATCATTTTTTTTCTTAATTGCATTTATAAATATATCTATAGCATTTTGAATCATTCCATCTGCTTTCATATGTTTAGACAGCAACTGATTAAAGTTTGTTTAGCTCTAAATAGCTTTAGATACTTTGAACTAGAAATATATTTTCCCCATCTTGACATCTAATTAATTTAAAAAATCTCATGCTAAAGACTAGAATATGGAGCATTAGTTGACTATCACAATATTTTATCATTAAGCTGAATATTACAAGAATTTATTTTCAAGAAATAAGGTTTTTGGAAGGTTCTGTAATTTTTGAACCTGTCACAAAAGAGCATTCAATCTGATGTATGGAGAATATTATCACAGGGAAGTTTACTGTCATATGGCATTCTGGCACTTGAACTCAAGGGAGAAATTTGGGTAGAATATCTGGCCAACGTGTTCTAGCCATCTTCCTGAAACTGCCTAATGCTTGCTGTGTTTTGACCCCAATTCTCCCAAAGTACATTTCTCTTCCCTCCTACCATGTTTTGAACTCCCACTGATGCATCATTAAAAGTTGGAATTGGTCCTACGAGACCTTAAAGCCATTACTTTGGATTTTACATTTAATTCTACCCCAACTTCTAAGAAGTTAATGGGACAGCTATTCTCACTTAACTGCCCTTAATGAAACATGCTTAATTTTTTTCAATCATGTCGTGAGAACTTCTTAGAATAAATGAAATTCCTGCTAGTGTGATCCAAAGTCATTTTGTTTACTAAACTCAGAGAAAGAAAAAACTTGCCATAATATCCTGAAAATTTATATCTGATAGCTCCATTATAACAAATCTCTTTGAATTGCTCAGATCTGGATATAACATGAGCCAAATTATGTTTCCAAGTGTAACATGACAGAAAATTTATTCCAAATACCAAATGATCAGATAGGGAGATTTTCTAGTTCTTAGAAGATTATTAGACCACTTCTTAAAATAATAAGCTGTGCTTTTGAAGAGCAGAGAAAGGTCATCTGTGGACCTCATGGTCCTTGTCAGATTCTCTAAAATCACCCACGACTCTAGTCTGATGTTCAGTGAATCCCAGGATGTGACTCTCCCAGAAGTTCCCTTCTTAATATCTGGTTATTTTCTCTCTCAGGATTTGCACCCACTGAACATATACTCTATGGCTAAGTTCTTGATGCTAAAACATGAGTATGGAAATTGAATTGAATCCTGTGAACATCTGGATATTTAAAGTCTGGTAGCTGAGACATCAATTACAATAACTATCATTTCACTTTTCATTCAAGTGTCTAAGAATCACATAGAAACAAATAGAGCCCACTTGACAGGAGCTCTTCATTCAGAAGAAAAAAGGCCAATGTTCAGTAATTTCAGACTCATAAGAATTGCCAGTCAACCATGACTTCTCACTGTGACTGTTACTCTAATGTCTGTTTGACTCCTTAGAGGCAACGTTGTCTAAAATAAGATATTTCAGTCAATTAAATGCCACAGGCACCATTTCTATGCCCTCTACCTTCCTCTCCACATTCTGCCTAGATCACTTATGAAGGAATAGTTCTTCATGTCTTCTGCTCTCCTACTACAGAGTTTCAAATGAAATAAAAATCTGTCACTAATAAATCAGACTCTGATTCTGACAAAATTGTGAGAGCTTTTTAAGGAGTTAGAAATAGGTGGTTAACAACAGGTTATGAATTACATTATTTAGACCAGATCTCCCATCTGGGCAAATCAAATTTTCCAACCCGAAAATTCTACAAAACATATGAGGGGATTCTTGTTGAGAAACTGACATATTAATTGAAGGTGACAAAAGAACATATATCTATTTAGCAAATGCAACCTACTTTATCCTGAAATAGTACTATCTTTCAACAGCTTTGGTACTGCTTTTGTGGATATAATAGGACAATTAAAATACTTATTTAGTATTTATTTATGTGAAATAATATAAAAAGCAACTTGAATGATCCAGTCAATGGCTTACCAATTAATTCATACAGATTTTTGAGTAAGGAAACATGAAAAATGAGGTAACCCCAAATTACTGATGGGTTTTATTACTTCTAATCCAAGACTGAACATTGAAATGATTAACCTATTAAACCTCAGGTACTTAGTTGGGTGTCGGGAGCCATCGGACAGGATGGCCCCTAGCGGTGAGTTACGGCCCTAATTGCCTGAGTTTCCCACATAAGGTTAGGGTCCGATAAGGATGGCCTTGGGTCCTTGTTTTCCCTTTCCATGTACATTCTTCCCAAACTGAGGTCAGCGGGACCATCCCATTATTTCCCGTGTTGTGCTCTCATTGGATCCCCGACCTCGGACCACCCTGCATTATCTAATGTTACCTCCCCGTGATTTTCACCCTATTTACGCTCTTCCCC